>JAZHEH010001784.1:6925000-7148703 GCA_036589455.1 Ateles fusciceps | reverse complement strand
TTTCTTAATTGATTATAGGTTTAATAGACAATGTGATGTTATGTGTACCTTGGTTGGTTGGTATTGCTTACCACTGGAAATAAATCGAGTAAGTAAATTGTGCATATGTCCATGTAAATGCTTTACTACTGATTAAACAAATTTGATGTCTCAAAAATTCCAAGAATTGAAAAGTGGGCAATATCATAAGCTTATTTCAAAGTCTTGGCATTTTGACTGCCTGATACTTCTACTAAAATTGCCCTTTTAGGCATAAAATCCATAATATAGGCCTTGAAATCAAATACACAGGAGTTTGAATTGTCAGACTATGTCGTCCAACTCAAGCTATGTGATCTTGGGAGAACTAACTTACCTCTCTGAAATTTATCTTTCTCACATATAAAGCATACTTATCTTAAAGAGGTATGTAGGGATTACATGGGATAGTGCGGACATGAACAATAATAGAAGATGCATAATAAACATCTCAATGGCTTTGAGCATGAAGGACAACCAAGACATATGTGTCTTCCTAATGGCATGCACAACATCACCTAGGAGTTCTCTGCAAACAAAACCCAAGCAACAGAAAAAAACAAACATTCCTAAACATGACTAAGCTTCTGATTTTAACTACAGACAATTTAAGAGACAAAGGAATATGTTAAATTATGGCCTGAGATTCAAATAGCAATTGCCAGGAATTGATGGGGAAATTCTATGGCAAGCAACAGGTTCCTAAGACAATGAATTCCACAAAACAAAAGAGAGGGAGATGAATGGAACCTATAGATTGAAAAGATACATTAAGAGGTATATGGACCAATTGCTATGTATCTACTTATTTTGATTTTGACTTGACCATATAAAAACTATTTATGAGACAATGGAATGTGGAATATTCACTAGATATTTGATGATTTAAAAAATCGCGCCGATATTTTAGGTGTAACAATGTCGTTGTGATGATGTTTACAGAGTCCTTATTTTAGATGATATGAAATATTGCAGAGGAAATTATATTAAAATACTTCAAATATTTTGCATTGCGGAGATGTAACTAGGGGCACAGATGAAACAAACAAGACATGGTTATGGGTTAATAACCATTGAAAATGGACAATGGGCACACTTGGTAGCAATGGGAATGGCTTTGTACTGGTTCAGTTACGTATTGGCGGTGATGGTTTTGCCTGCTAAGGGTTCAGTTGAGTTCTACAATAGGGGAAATATCTATACAGGCATGTTGAGATATCTTCACAGCCACTTCCAAGTCACAGATGTAGAGGGCCAGAGGAGGAAAGGGGTTTTTAGTGGCTTAGGCCCCACCCCTGCTGTGTGTGCAGCCTAGGGACTTGGTGCCCTGCAACCCAGTAACTATAGCCATGGCTAAAGGGGCCAAGGTAGCGCTAGGTTGTGGCTTCAGGAGGGTTGCAAGCCCCAGCCTTACCAGCTTCCACATGGTATTGAGCCTTTAGGTATCAGAGAAGTCAAGAACTGAAGACTGGGAACCTCCGCTAGGTTTAAGGATATGGCAGGGGAGATAGCAGGGATACGAGGCAGAAGTCCAGGCAGGGTGGGGGGCTGGTGGAGAACGTGTGCAAGGCAAGGGAAGAGGGAAATGTGTGGTAGAGAGCCCCCACACAGAGTCCCTACTGGGCACCACAGCGCCTACTGGGCACTGCCTAATGGAGCTGTGAAAGAGGGCCACACTGTTTTAGGACCCCAGAATGGGGTAAGCGCACCCTACAGGCTTGCAGGGTATCCCTGGAAATAGCGCGGACACTCAATGTCAGTTAGAAAGCAGCCAGAAGGGAGGCTGTACCCTGCAAAGCATAGGAGTGGAGCTGCCTAAAGCACCACAGGAACCCAGCTCTTTGGCCTCACTGTGACCTGGATGTGTGGACATGGAGTGTCAAAGGATATCATTTTGGAGCTTTAAGATCTGACTGCCCCACTGGATTATTGGACTTGCATAGGGGCCTGTAGCCCCTTTGTTTTGGCCAAATTTTCCGATTTGGAATGGCTATATTTACCAATACCTCTGCCTCATTGTACCCAGGAAGTAACTAACTTGCTTTTGATTTTACAGGCTTGTAGGCAGAAGGTACTTGCCTTGTCCTGGATGAGGCTTTGGATTATGAGACTTTGAGTTAATGCTGAAATAAGTTGAGCAACTGCGGGGCTTGCTTGGGAAAGCATGATTGGTTTTGAATGTGAAGACATGAGATTTTGGAGAGGGGCTGGGGTGGAGTAATATACAGGTTTGGCTATATGTCCGGACCAAAATATTAGTGTTTTGTAACTCCCATAATCTCCGATGTGTATGTGGGAGAGGTGTTGGTGGGGAATGGCCCATCATGGGGGCAGGTCTTTCCTATGCTGTTCTTGTGATGAGTGAATCAGTGGTCACAAGAGATGGTTTTTAATGGAAATTACCCATTAAATATCTTGGTTTTCCTGCTGTCATCCACATAAGAAGTGACTTACTTTCCTTGCCTTCTGCCATGATAGTAAGACTCAGCCACATGAAATGTAAGTCCAATAATCCTTTATTTTTTAAATTGCCAAGTCTTGGGTATGTCTTTATCAACAGTGTAAAATGGATTGAATACAACTGGAAAGAGGATTATAAACGGACAAAAACTGTCTCTTTGGTGTGGGAAGAAGATTAGCCGCAGACTTTAAAACAAGAACAGTCTATGAAGAGATAAACAACTAAAACAGGAAATGTGGAAATTAAAAATACGATCACTGAAAAAATTTACTATATGGGTGGAATTAAAATTAGATGCTGTATAGGACCAGCTTTGATTTTTTTATTATTATTTGGGAGACAGGGTATTGGCTCTGTCACCAGGCTGCACTGCAGTGGCGATGAACATAAGCTCACTACCGCAGCCTGAGCATTACTAGGCTGGAGGTGATCCTCCCACCTAAGCCTCCTGGGAAACTGGGACAACTGGCCTGTTAATTTTTTATTTTTTGTTCGCTGTTAGTAGAGGCAGGGGTTTCACCATGTTGCCAGGCTGGTCTCAACCTGAGTTTGAGTGATTTCCAGCCACCAGCCTCTAAAGTGCTAGGATTACAGGGGTGAGCCACCATGCCTCACCCTAGATCAAGTTTTTAAACCTGAATGATAATCTCAAAGAAATTTCTTAGAAAGCAAATAGAAACACCAAGAAATGTAAAGTTCACACAAACAGTTTTAAAACACAGAAGCCCTGTCCTTGACAGTTAAAAGCAGAATCAAATTGGGAGATGCAGAAGATATCAAACAACAAAGGTAATGAAATGAAATAACTTAAGAAAATACTACGCTAAAATAAGACATACACCTGTCGTGGGAAGGTTCCACAAGCAATGGCGATGTTTTGTGTGTACACTTGGTTCAGTTACGTGTATTGCTTTGTCTTGCTGCTGACTTTTTGTGCTGGCCAGTGCAAGCAGTAAGATGTAAAGAGAATAATAATTAACATATTAAAGTTATTAAAACATTACAGCGCTACCGAGCTAATTAGCTACTTAAGTAAAATTAAATATCAGATAAGGGGAATGGTTTTAAGTTCTATTATTTTATTTAAAAAAATTTAAGGGGTGTAGGCTTAGATGCAAGTAGTATGTTATAAGTATAGTGATGGCACAGATGAAAGTTACTTTTAAAATGACTTGGGAGGATCTCGAACATGGCTTCGGACGACGAGGACGCTTGGTGGCACCCGTTAGGGAAAAATGACCATTTTTAAAAGGCACCGCTTAGCAAAGCTGATTGAGTGCTTTATCCTAAGAGGCAAAAGTAGTTAAAAGGTCAGAGGTTGTGGTGTGCATTTGTGAGAGTGAATCCTGGTTTATTTGGTGGGATATTTGACTAGCCTAAAGCCAGCAGCTAATTCCGCACTTCTGCCTTGGAGAGGTGAGGGGCATAGATGCTGCCACTTCTAATTGGAGAGGTGAGGGCAGTAGATGCACTTCCTTGGAGGTGGGGGGGTGGCGGGAGACACAGCCGAGAGGTGTGGTTCCTGAGCTTGTGGGGAGTGTGAGCAGCTTTATAATGGCTATTTTGTGTTTGGAAATCCCGGTGACACACCTCATTATCCTGATATTTTGTTGAATGACTTGTCCTTAATTCTCATTTGACTTTGATATTTAAGTACTATTAAGTGGCATATTGCTTTTTATTAATACATAATATTTTATTGGGCATAACATTTGAAAAACTGTTTTTGTAGAACTTATAAATGCAGGTGTTGAACATATTTGATTTAAAAAAATTAGTCTCAAAATCATGTTCTGAGATGAAGTTAAGTAGAACTTTTCTAAAAAGAACAGCCTCCCAAGGTATAACACATTATATGGCGTTCGAAGAAGGAAAAGGTGAGTAGGAATTACGGTTATCAAGAGAGATTGTGATGGTTCCACCCCTTCCTTGGCTTGCAATTGCTCTGGCTAAGCTGAGGGGGGACACATCATTTCTTCTTTTGAGATGTATTACTGAAGATAAAACCAAATGTCACTTCGGCTCTTTTGCATAATTGAGTCTTTATTATGTCAGAGAAGGGACAGGGGGAGTCGCTTGTTGGGGGAGGGGACTTTAATTTTAAATCAAATGTCAACGCGGTTTAGTGAGCGCAGAGGAGTAGGCCGGGAAGCTGCCATTTAGTTCGCATTTGAGAGACTGTGGAGGGAGAGCGGCCCCTGGAGTGGGGGTGAGCCATGGGCTGTGCTACCTCCAGTTCCCTCTGGGCTGATCTCACGCGGTCCCCAGGCCACCCTGCTTTCATCCCCGGGCAGCCACTCTCTCCCGGGATGTGCTGTCGGCCCCCCGCCTGCATTGGGCAGGTAGCAATTCTACCCATCTTAGACTGGCAGGAAGATCAAAAACTGGGTAAGCCTCTGGGGTTCGAGGAAAGCCAGGACTCTGATGGGTACAGGAGCAGGGTGGCATCCCTTCTGAGCTCTGTAAAGACAGACTCTTGTGGGAACCCTAGCCGGGGTGGGAGCCCAGCGCTCCGCTGAAACCTGTGTTCTCAGAGGCTGCCTGGGCCAGGAGCTGCCCTCCAGACAAGCCTCCGGCGGGGGCCTTGCATCTGCGCTGCGAGAGCTGGACAGAGCTGGCTGGGCCCTGAGCGGCCTCGGCTCACCCTAGCCAGGGAATCGTTTTTCCCCCGCTGTTCATTATTTAACAAGGACAAAATGATGTATGTGAAATAACTAAAGATGGACCTTTGGTAAAATCTTTTAAGAATTATGCCATGAAGTCAACAGCAATGCCTTTAGGAGACCAACACCTGAGCCCAGGGCGAGGGGAGCTTTGTTTCAGCCAAGAAGCTTTGTCTTGGTGCAGCACAGTGATGTCCCACCCGCTTGTCCGCCATCTCCTCTTCCACTCTCTCCCTGGCGCGCTCTTTCCTGGCGTCTTTTTTACTCTCAAAGGAGGAAGGGGGGAGCCGTGCCTGGGAGGCCGAGGCCGCACTCCCACAGGCTCCCTGGACTCTCACCAACAGAGCAGAGACAGCCAGCGCCTGGGACGACCTTTTTGCCTACAACATCAACTAGCCCCGACTGACTTTCGAGAAAGGACAGCCATACTGCCCACAGCCTGAAGCGGAGAGGCCACACATCCACGCGGCAGGTGGCCAGCCCAGGTGGCCCCTGGCAGCCTCAGAACAGCACGCCTGTGAGTAGCCGTGTCCTTGTCTGTGCTGTCGGCACCTTCTTCTCGAAGTGAAGGTGGAGCCATGGCCAGACACGGCTGGGCTGGAGAACCTACTCAGGAGGGAAGGAAGGCGGGAGAAAGGTGTCCACATGCTCCTCCTGAAGTCCTTGTGAGCCCTAGTGCCTCACCTCGTGCCAGGTGGATAGGCCTGGGCCACTCAGTCTGGCCAGGTGAGGATCCCTTGCCAGATACAAAACCCCAGAGAAGCAGGGGGTGGGACGAGGAGAGGGGAGAGAAGATGGCAAGGGCACTGGGCGTGGTCTTTCATTCTGAGAGCTCAGCCCCGGTGGCCCAGGCCCGGGGAGTGTGTGGCTCTGTCCAGCCCCCGGGACACACCTGGAGCAGGGCACTCAGGGATGTAAGACGAATGGAGATAGGCATCCATGGAGTCGGTGTGAGGGGACCGGAAGGGGTACACTCCTTCCCCCGCCAGCTAGCTGATTCTGAAACTTGGGGTCTTGCTATTTGCAGGATGAGTGTGGGGAATCCTTTCATACAAGAAAGCAACAACCCCAGGGGTTCGTTCGATGAAACCCAGATCTTCCTGTATTACGGCTGCTCGATGTGGATGTGCTGTACCAGACTTGAATAACTGAGGCACTAACCATATCCTGTGGGATACGGGGACAGTTAGAGAGAAGAGGGAATATAGCAGGTGTCCAGAAATTACACAGTGTGATTAAACAAGGGGAGCACATGTGTATTACCTAGAATGTGCATAAGATGGTATATAAAATTAATTCTGCGTGGTACAGCTGGCCCCGTCTAGTAGAAGCCAACCATCACGAGTGGATGGGTGGATTTCTCCTGGGGAACTGGATTTATTTACCGGCTATTAGCTCTGGTTGACTCCACGCATTTCCCCCAGGGCTCAGGAGCTGGGTTTTTTGTGGCCTGGATATAAATGGGTGGCGTGTTAATTGCCATCACTTGGCCATCTCCCTGGGTGTAATCTCTTACCAAGTCCTGATCAGCTCCACCCCTCCCTGCCATGAGAAGGTGGGTGATGCTGAGTTAGGGCATTGACAGCTGTTTCTCCACATTTTGGGGCACTCCAGGGTGCTGTCTGCTCCCAGCATAAGAATACACCCTGGGCCTCTCTGCACCTGAGGACCCGGGACTTAGAGTTAGCACAACCCAAGGCACTTACAAGAAAGGCTGGCCTAGGATCTGGAAGGAATTTGGCTGAATAAATATAAATCCCCCAAATGTAAGCCTTTCTTGTTAATAGCACAGCTTGTAGGGCAGCTGGAAAATCCCCTCAGAAAGTCGATGAGAAAATGATGCAGCCAGTGGATGGGGCCGCCTGGGGCCTTCCACCAGGACTCTGGAATGCAGGTTTCCAGCATCTCAGTGCATTCAGTTCTCTAGGGAAAGAGTACACAGGACTTAGGGTGAGCAGCCCGGAAGAGGAGCAAGGAAAACCCAGCTTCCTCCACACTGCCCTGGCCTTTGGTGAACATGCTTTGGTTTTCCGTGGAAACCAGGACCCCCGGGGAAATTCAGGTGGTCCTGCTGCCCTGGCTGGAGATGAGTCTAAGCCAGCCAGACCTGCCTCTCCTCCCTCTGCTAGAGGAAGCCACGTGCCCAGCATCCTCACACACCACTCAGCCTAGTGTCCGGGGAGGCTTCAGTGGGACTGTCGATTCTGCTGTACCGCTTCCTGACCCACCAGCACTGGCGCCTGCTTAGGCCCTCCTGACCAAACTTTCCTGCACACACCTAATATGGTTTGCTCTGTGTCCCCTCCCAAATCTCACCTTGAATTATAATCCCCATAATCCCGAAGTGTTGAGGGCAGGACCAGGTGGAGGTGATTGCATCATGGGGGCATTTTCCCCCATGCTGTTCTCATGATAGTGAGTGAGTTCTCATGAGATCTGATGGTTTTATAAGCATCTGACATTTCCTGTGCTGGCACTCATTCTCTCTTCCTGCCACCCTGTGAAGAGGTGCCTTTCGCCATGATTGTAAGTTTCCTGAGGCCTCCCCCAGCCATGTGGAACTGTAAGTCAATTAAACTTCTTTTTCTTTATAAATTACCCAGTCTTGGGTATTTTTTTATAGCAATGTGAGTATGGACTAATACGGTAAATTCTTACGAGGAGTGGGGTGTTGCTATAAGAATACCTGAAAATGTGGAAGCAACTTTGGAACTGGGTAACAGGAGGAGATTGGAATAGTTTGGAGGGCTCAGAAGAAGACAGCAAAACGTGGAAAGCCTGGAACTTCCTAGAGACTTGGAGGGGCTCAAAAGACAGGAAGATGTGGGAAAGTTTGGAGCTTCCCTGGGGACTTGTTGAATGGCTTTGACCAAAATGCTGGTAGTGGTATAGACAATGAAAAGTCCAGGCTGAAGTGGGTCTCAGATGGAGATGAGATACTTGTTGGGAACTGGAGTAGAGTTCACTCTTGCTATGCTTTAGCAGAGACTGGAGACTTTTTGCCCCTGCCCTAGAGATCTGTGGAATTTTGAACTTGAGAGAGGTGATTTAGGGTATCTGGTGGAAGAAATTTCTAAGTGGCAAAGCATTCAAGAAAAGGAAGAGCATAAACGTTTGCAGCCCGACCAGGTGCTAGAAAGAGAAACCCATTTTCTGGGGAGAAATTTAAAGCCAGCTGCAGAAATTTACATAAATGGCAAGGGACCCAACGTTAGTCACGAAGGCAATGGAGAAAATGTCTCCAGGGCATGCCAGAGACCTTCATGGCAAATCCTGACATTACAGACCTGGAGGCCTAGGAGGAAGCAATCATATCTGTGGGCCTAGGGCTCCCCTGCTCTGTGTAGCCCTGGGAGCAAGGTGCCCTGCATCCTAGCTGTCTTCAGCTTCAGCCATGGTGAAAAGGGGCAAAGGTACATCTCAGGCCATTGCTTCAGAGGGTGCAAGCCCCAAGTCTTGGTGGCTTCCATGTGGCATTAAGCCTGTGGGTGCACAGAAGCCAAGAACTAAGGTTTGGGAACCTCCACCTAGATTTCAGAGGAAGTATGGAAATGCCTGGATGTCCAGGGAAAAAGTCGGCTGCAGGTGCGGAGCCCTCATAGAGAAGCTCTGCTAGGGCAGTGAAGAAGGGAAATATGGGGTCGGAGCTCCCATACAGAGTCCCTACTGGGGCACAGCCGAGTGGAGCTGTGAGAAGAGGGCCATTGGCCTTCAGAACCCAGAATGGTAGATTCACCTACAGCTTGCACCATGCACCTGGAAAAGCCACAGTCACTCAACACCAGCCCATGAAAGCAGCCATAGGGGCTTTACACTGCAAAGCCACAGGGGAAGAGCTACCCAAGGCCATGGGAGCACACCTCTTTCATCAGCATGGCCTGGATGTCAAACATGGAGTCAAATGAGATCATTTTGGAACGTTAAGGCTTAATGACTGTCCTATTGGATTTTGGACTTGCATGGGGCCTATAGCCTGTTCGTTTTGGCCATTTTCTTCCATTTGGTATGGGGAGCATTTATCCAATGCCTGTACCCCCCATTGTATCTTGGAAATAACTAACTCATTTTTGATTTTACAGTCTATAGGTGGAAAGGATTTGCCTTGTCTCAGATGAGACTTTGGAGTTGGAATTTTGGGTTAATGCTGGAATGATTTAAGACTTTGGGGGACTGTTGGGAAGGCATGATTGGTTTTGAAATGTGAAAGGGACATGAGATTTGGGAGAGACCAGGTGGTGGAATATAGTGGCTCTGTGTCCACACCCAAATCTCACCTCGCATTGTAATACCCATAATCCCCATGTGTCAAGGGTGGGACCAGGTGGAGGTAATTGAATCATGGACGTGGTTTGCCTCATGCTGTTCTCATGATAGTGAGTGAGTTCTCACGAGATCTGATGGTTTTATAAGCATCTGGCATGTCCCCTGCTGGCACTCATTCTCCCCCCATGCTTCCTGTGAAGAGGTGCCTTCCTCCATGATTGTCAGTTTCCTGAGGCCTCCCCAGCCATGCAGAACTGTGAATCAATTACACCTCTTTTCTTTGTAAGCTACTCAGTCTCAGGTATATCCTGAGAACAATGGGAGAACAGACTCATACAGCCACTGACGTGCCCTCAGCCTAGCGCAGGGTGACAGTAGAGCCACATGTGCTGTCAGGGCCCAAAGTTGATGTCCTGTTTTCCTTAAACTCTGCAGCAGGCAGAACAAAGAGCTCTTGCTTGTCCCTGCCAGGCAATGGGCCACCCTCTCACCTCTGGGGGAGCTTCTTCCTCCAGTCCTCCAGCACTCACCTGGCTCAGGGCTGGCTCCTGGACGTTCAGGAAAGCTGGTGATTTCTCAGGTTAGGAAAGCTCCCCCACGCCTGTGGGAGGTTTGAGATCAAATGAGACCAGCCCTCCCTTTGGCTCTGAGGGCTTGGAAAAGACGTCCAAGCAATACTGCTGGAAATGGGCTGTCCTCCTGCCGGGCGCTTCAGGCTTAGAGCTGCTTTCCAGCCACCATCCAGTCACGGAAGCTTCTGAAGCCCATGTGGGGCCAGAGCTGGCCCTGCTCTGGTCCTGACACACTGGGTGCGGGGACGTGCAGCATGAGGAGGCGGACTCAGGGTTGCCCTCACTCCCTGCACCCCCGTGGGCCTAAGGGTCTCATCAATGACTCCAGCTGCACTCCTTGGAAGAGGGCTGCCTGGAGACAGGGCCCACTGTGGCAGCAGTAAAACCATCTACCTCCTACCTGTTCCCAAAGGGCCCACGCATCATGGGGAGCTAATGATAGGCTCTGCATGTGGCCCACTCTCTCACAGTTCCACCCGGGAAGTGTGCCATCACCAGGTCTGTGTCTGGAGGGGAAGGAGTCAGTCCCTGTCCTGGGCTTATGTTCCCTACTGGCCCATGCTGTCTCCAGAGTTCATGCAGTAGCTGAATTATGCATAATTTACACCACAGTGTAATTACCTTCAGCTTTAGACTCAATAAAAACTTCCTATGCCAGCTGGGTTCTGCACCATAAATGCATACCCACAGCCTCCCTGCAGGTCCCAGAGGTCAGGTATCCCCAGCCTGGGCTTGCTGGGGACGGGGGGTCTGCCTGACATGAGAGCAGGAAGGGATCGGCTCCCTGGGCATGGAGTCTGTTGCAGTTAACCAGCCTCATCTTCCCGCCTCGAGCATGGCCCTGGACAGCACCCCTTGGGCCCGTGAGCCTGCCTTTCCTGAGGGCAGGGCCTGGCATGGGAGTGTTATACTATTTTGGTCCATTTCCCTAGTGGAGGACTGTCCAGATAAAGCAAATTCCCCATTCCATCCCCTACCTGAAGGGCCGAGGGCATGAGGCCACCAGGGAGGGGAGGTGACCTTCTCCAGGGTCACCCAGCAGGTGGAGGGCAGGGCTAGAGCCGGAGGGTTTGCCAGGCAGAAGGGCAGGTCATATTCTGCCACATGATGACCAGGCCAGCTGTGGCCAAGGCCTCCAGGCACAGCACTTGGGGTTCAGGTCAAGGCTCCCAGATGCTGGCGCTCAGGGCAGAGGGTCCTGGAGGGGAAGCCCATTGATTCATCTCCCACAGACTCAAGGCTCCAGCAACACACTTGGATTCTCTTATAGTTGTGGGGGGCAGAGAGTCTTGACACAGGTCTCACCGGGTGAAAGTCAAGGTGTGGGCAGGGCTGGAGCCTCTGGAGCCTCTGGGGAGATCCATTTCCCTGCCTTTTCCATCTTCCTGAGGTACCTGCAACCCCTGAGCTCACAATTCCTTCCTTGACCCTCAAGGCCAGGCATCTTCTTATCTCTCTCTCTCTGTGCATACCTGTGTCTCTTTGTGTGTGTATACATGTGCATGTGTGTCTCTGAGTGTCTGTGTCTGTGTATGTGTATGTGTGTGTCTGTATATGTGTGTGCATGTGTTTCTCTGTGTCTCTGTGTCTGTGTGCATGTATGTCTCTGTGTGTCTATGTATCTGTGTGTGTCTCTGTATGTGTGTCTCTCTCTGTGTGTATATATGTGTGTGCATGTGTGCTTGTGTGTGTATATGTGTCTGTGTCTGGTGAGGGGGGGGGGGGGTGTGGGTTAGAGATAGAGTGATCTCAGCCTCCATCCTTCTATCTCCTCCTCTTGATCTTCCCCACTTTCCTCTTAGAAGGACCCTTGTAATTACATCTGGGGGTTACTTGAATGACCCAGGCTATTCCCCCATCTCAGGAACCTAAGATTTCTCATGTGCACAAATCCTTTGTGACATAAGGTGATCACACGTGCTTCTGGGGATTAGGACATGGACTCTTGAGGCCATCATTTTGAGCTCCCCACACTCATGAACACAAGGCCGAACTGGGTAGTGGGATGGTGGCACACCTTCGCAGGGTCATTGCTGGGAAGGGTCCTGGTTGCCGCAGGATTTTTTACCGGCACATGGGCCCCAGGCCCTGAACCCTTTTATCCAGCCCATGGAACGGGGCCTGGCTGAGAAAACGGTGAAGTGGTTTTCTCCATGCAAAACAGAGTGGCTTTATGGCCGGGTACCCACATCTCCTTCAGAATTTGTGTGAGGCTGACTATGGCGTGAGGTGTGAGTGGGGGTGTCGGGGGCCCAGGAGTGGCCGACAGTACCCAAGAGGTTGGGGGTCTCCTCAGAGGGAGGTCAATAGCTAAGGGAGGGTATGTGGGCTGCACCTGTAGGCAGTTCCCACCCACTCATTCTTGCACATCCAAGAAGTCCCAGGAGACTTGGAGGGAGGCCAAGGGCCTTCTGGAGGTCACCTGCAGGAAGCCGCGGCCCAAGACAGGGGGGGAGCCTTGCCCCAGTGAAGGGGAAGGTCCAGGCATGGAATAAGCCTCGGTACCAGTCCAGGCCTCACTCTCACAGCACCCAGGCACACCACTTGAAGCTGAACCCCAGAGCCCAGAGCCAGCCTTGCTGTTCTTTATCTGCTGCACTCGCTGGTGAGCACAGTGCGAGGTCAAGAGTCCAGACAGCCCACCATGCACCCCCACGCCGCAGGCTCCGGCCCCACATTCCTTAAGGAGGGGCTTTTTCTTTCCTTCCCTCTCTCCTAATCTCTTTATTTTTTCTTTCTTTTAATCTTACTGGCATCATCTTTCACGGGATAGAGGTGTTTAAAATTTGCACAATTCCTTTTAAATATCTTCCATAGTTTTCAGAGATGAAAATAGAGATCTTGATTATTTACTCATCCACAAATGAGCAGGACACCAGGGCTGCTGTGGAGGGTCATGAAGCTGGGCCATGTGTATCGTTCGTCTGGCCATGCAGAGCTCCACCGGCGGAGCAGGGGAGCCTTTCTCCGAATGATTCCATTCCCGGATCCGGGCCAAGAGATGCCCAGAGTGCTCGAGCTCTGCAATGGAATTTTCACTGCGGCAGAGACAGCTGGTGGGCTGAGGAGAGCGCTCTGCCCGTGTGTGGCCTTCAGCTTCTTCTGCACGGTTGGTGTTCTGACTGGTCCAAGGCTGGTTATAAGACTGTGTCACCTGTTAATCAATGAGATAAAAATCGAGTCGGAATCTCGCGAGGTGCCCTGAAAAGGCTGGCTTTGTCTTTTAAGTATTCATGCTACCCGTGACAGAGGCTTGCCCATGCGTGGATTTCAGTCCTAGGGACTTTCAGTGAGAGTTCATGCTTAACAACTTTCTGCAATTAAGTGTCTCCGAGAGGTGACTGAGATGAGTCTCGCTCAAACAGGTGTGTGGTCTGGACGGGCGATGACCGCGTTTTCTTCTTTAACCCAACGATGCACCTGTCTGTCTTGGAGAAGCCCATGGACCTGAAGGAACGCGGCGATCTCAACAGGATCATTGAGGACCCGCCCCACAAGGGCAAGGCTGGAAGGCGCCAGACAGGGAACTAAGCCCTGGGTTATTCACACCTACTCTGAAGTGTTTAAGCTGTTTATTTCTAACGAAATGTAAAATGAAAGCATGTTTCTTTTGGTTATGTTGGAAATTAACTGTTAAGGTGTCCTGTGCACAATTGCAGGATTTCAGTAATGGGTTTTTATGGCACTTCCTGTAGAAACCTTGATCCTTCCAAGCAGTCGGGTTGGCCGTCTTTTTGCGTCATGTAAGGTGATGAATGCAGAAGCAGGCCGTTGATTCCATCAGCCCCTCGAAGCTCCCATCCAGGATCACTGTTAGCCAGCATCTTATTCTTCTTCCAAATGTCTTATGCCGCCATCTTGGGAGGCCACATGTACACAGATGGGAGTGTGTTTTCTTCCACCCTTTACAGCCCCTTTAGACCTTTGCACTACATCGATCTGCTTGTTGTGTTTGGTATGGATGCCTCCGTTGGATAAACCGCTGGTCACAAACGGGGGAGGGACTCTCTTGAGCTGTAGAGGGATGGGGTGCTTGGCAGCAGCAGTTGTTTCTGGACAACGCGCTTGAAATGGTCTTCGCCAAGAATCAGTAGAGGAACTTTTAGCATTTTCACAAAGGATTCTTTTCCGATTCGATCTGATGTGATTTTTAGTAGCTGCAGTGTCGGGGAAACCCCTCCTCCCTAGCATGTGGATTCACAAGTCTTGACTCCACTGGGGACATCTGAGAGTAGGGACTCCCCGCCAACCTGAGAGGCAGAGACGCCTGGCTGGAAGGCCCAGCCTATGAAGTGGGAGCTCCACTGTTTTAGTTTGGTGTAGTGTTTATTGAGTTCTATAGCGGCGTTTCTTAATTTCGCATCCTTGAGGGCTAACACTAGATGATGTCAATTCACACTTTGTGTCAAATGCAGAGGTGTTGGACCCATGCCTTGAGAAGTCAGTGTTATAAAAGTGTTATCAGCACGTTTAGCCATGCTAAGAGGACAGGGTGCTAGTCTTTTAAGATGGAGACATCACATGTTTAATATGTTTATTCCACTCGAAAATAATGACAGCACTTCTCCCAGAGACTCCCGAAATGAACTGTTGCTGGGAAAGGAAACATCTCCAAGCTGCATGTGTAACTGAGCCTGTGAAATGCTGCTGTATTTAGGGATGGTGGAGACTGCACTTGGCAATTGTGTTTCCTCCTTTGAGCAGGTCACATTCATTATTAAAAAGGGACCTTGTACATCCTGAAAGAATGCTTTAAAACCATCACAGAGACACCCTCTCCAGGTGCTGACTCGTGGGCAAGGATGGTATCACCATTTAGGAAAATCATGCACCCTTTGTGCTCCACGAGAACCATGAAGGCACCGTCTTGTCCTCACGATGCGTTTATTTGCTTTGGCAAAGGCAGATCACGCAGGCACACTCCTCACTCCTTTCTTTCGCTTGTGTTCTTGTAGAATAATTGGGTGCTGTTCTCATGTTTCCCCCGAAGAATTGGTCGTAATGAGAAAGAAATGAACTTATTAAAGGCAATGCATAGTTGCTCGCTCATTTCTGTTGTTTGGACCAAATCAGGTCAGGTCTCTAAAAGAGGCAGGGAGGCATCCCGTTTAGACATCCCACTGGGCCACCTGCTGTCTCCCGGCTGCCAGGACGGTGGGTGGACCGAAGGGGCCTGGATTACTGGCTCCTAGCTCGGATGCTCCATTTCCTTCTACTCACAAGGATCTCACTTCAGTACTTCTGAAAAGGCAGAGAGTTAAAGTTTTACAACCAGAAACACCTGATTGATTGAGATTTAACATGTTATGGTATTTTGTCTGATACCCATTTTATTAAGGTAGACTTAAGTACTCTGCTGAGATGGGCACAGTTACAAACCTACATAGAGTTATAACATGATTTTTAATTTTATTTCTCCTAGTATAAAAAGAGGAAGAGATTTGTCTTCAACCAGTCTTTTTTTTTAACCTGGAACCTTAAGGATATGCAAATGACTTCAGTTCTTAACTTCCGGTTAGGGTAGCAGATTCATGTTTAAGAGCACAGCTCTGACCCCCAAATGCACCCTGAGAGCTTTACAGCAAAACAGTGAGGACGGGGGTGTTCTGGAGGGCTTAATCCATGATCAGAGAGCAGAGTTGACGACCTTGCAGCCATCAGCAGTGACCGGCATTCTCCTGGCTGGGCATTCACTGGGGCTTCTTGGATATTTACCTCCAACTATGATAACAAGTTCCAGGGGGAGATGCCTCTGGGGTGGAGACTTTTGTGTTTCACATTTTGTTCGACTATCGCTCATTGTAGATTTGAAATATATTAATACCTATTTGTAGCCTAAAATGGGACAATGAACCATTTTCAGTCGACACTCATTCTTTTTAAAGAGGCAAATGCAATAAATGAAATTTGTAAAATGGCTGTGACATTTAACTGCTCGCAGGCTTAGGGGTGTGTGTGGAGAGCACGTGTGTCTGTGTTTGCGTGTGTGTGAGTGCGCGTGTGTGTGCACGCGTGTGTGCCTGTGTGGGTGTGTGTTTAGTGGGGATATGAGATGTGGAAATCATGGCTCATAGTGCCAGGTAGCTGTGGAATACACCATGCAGCCAGGAGTGCTGAGACATTCGTTACTCCGCAGAAAAGGTAAGAGTTCCGCGTTTCATTCGTTAACATTGCTGAAGGATTCGAGTGAAGTCTTGAATCATTTTCTAATTACCTTGCAGTGCATCCAGATTTTTTATAGCTGTAGTAGCTGTGCTGTTAGTTGAGAATAACTGCCAGTAGAACTAAGGGAAAATGAGAAGTACCCAGGCTGCCCCCCTGACTCCCATCCATTCCATGCCGTGCGGCTCTCGGGTACGGATCTTATGGACGCTTCAGTTTGGAGGGTGCTCGCTGCTACGTTCCCACCCGCCTCCCTGTTCTTCAGGCCTATCAGAGGCGTGGTTCTCTCACTGTCTTCACCTGTGGCAGCTGAACCTTCTCCTGCTAGTGATGGCAGACTCCCCTGCCCCCGCCATCTGGCTGTGTACCTGCAGCCCAACACCTTGGCCCCCCTCTGCCTGCCCCTGACCACGGGGGCCACCTGTCGCTTCACTGGGACATTTGGTGCAGCCAGGTGGGAAGTTTTGGAGATGGGGACCTGGGGTTTTCCTCTGGGGTGGAGGGGAGGAGGCTGGGGAGAGAGAGGGAATACAAACCCTGGCTTCTTTCCCCATCCAGCCTGGCTGTCTCTTGTTAGTAACTCCCCAGGGGTTGAGGAGAACCAGTAGCCCAGGGGTAGAGAACTGAAGAGGGGGCCTTCTCACTGCCTTGGGGGAGGGGAGGGGCCCCCTGGAGGGACCCTGGGTGTGCAGCCCCCACGCTTGGTTCAGCTGACTCCCCGCCTCAGCCCCACGCAGCTGATGCCATTGGCACTGGAGACCCCTTGCTGCTAAAACAAATTATCACCACAGGGCCGACAGTCACACGAGGGGATAATCTTACAGTCCACGGGACTGAAAGTCACACGAGAGGATGATCTTACAGTCCACGGGGCCAAAAGTCACACAAGGGGATGATCTTACAGTTCTGGAGGGCACATGTCCAGCAGAGCCTGGCTGACATCGGCAGGACTGTGTTCTTTCCGGGGGCTTTAGAGGTGAAGCCACTGCTGGCCTCTTCCAGCTTCTAGAGGCTGCCTGGTTTCCTTGATCCGTGGCCCCCTCGTTTATCTTCACGTCTCTCTCTTCTCTCTCTGGCTCTGGCCCTTCTGCCTCTCCCTTCCACTCTGAAGGGTCCCTGTGATCTGTGGGGCCACCTGGATTACACAGAATGGTCTTGAGCTAAGGGGAGTGGCTTAGCCACCTCCGTCCGCTTGGCCAGGTAGCCCAGCGTATGCACAGCTTCCAGGATTCAGATGTGGGCATTGCTTGGGAATGGTGGGGGGCATTATTCTGTGGCCCATGCCTGCTTTACAAAAAAGAGGGAATTTTAAAAGGAGCTGAGCTAACTTGCCCAGGGCCACACCTCTACTGAGTGGGGAGTAGGGATTGGAGCCCCTGCGGGTCTGACGCCAGGCCCAAGGGCCACCTGGCCAGGCCCCGGTGAGCCTGTGATGACACAGGTGACTCCTTGTGCCAGCTCACAAGACAGCAGCTGCAGCAGCCGGGCACTCAACCCCCTCCGTCCCTGGAGGGCAGGAGAGATGATGTGAACTTCACTGGGCTTCAGCCGCTCTGTAAATGCTGTAACCATTTCTATCCAAGACCAATGTCAATTGATGATGACATTCATTTCACCAAGTAGGATGTAAAATTGTCCTGTGGGTAAACACAGCTGTGACTGCTGAAATGGGTCCCTTTCCCACGCATTGTTTGTCCCAGCAGACAGCGCACACTGGATCTAGCTCGCCAGGGGCCCCAGGAGGCCGCAGCATTCAGGGGGACCCAGGGCCGCTGAAAACACAGATGCTGGAGCCCTGGAGGGTGGAAAGCTAGTGTGGGGCTCTGTCCATGAGGACTCAGGGCGACGTGGGACGCTCTGCCCACCCAGAACCCACTTACCCCAGGCGCTCTGGGAGGAATCCTGGCCTTCATATCCTCACCCTCCGCCGGCCTCCAGGGCCTGAGCCTCCTCTTTGCACAGTGAATGAACCGGGTGGCTTGTTGGCTAAGCTCCATTTAGTGCCCACTTTGGTCAGTCTCGTAACATGAGGCCAGGTTGAAGCAGGTGAGCTGGGCAGGTATCTCTTTCCCTGCAGAGTCCCGAGTTGACTGCAGGCAGTGGAGTGTGGGGCTGGAGCTCGAGAGCAGGCTGTGCCAGGGAAGGAGCGAGCCAGGCTGAGCGGGCACTGGGGAGTCTCTGGGACACTAATCACATTCACCCTTCAGCTTGCTGTGTTTGGCCTCACCTGGGAGGCCGGGTGGGCAGGGGCTGAGCCAGGTTCCTGGATGCACAGATGACTTCAGTGGGAGAAAGACAGACACTAGAATAGCATTTTTCAAAGTAGTTTTCCCCAGGACCTGAGTGAGGCCTCAGGCCACCACACACCTCTGGGGCCCTCGAGCGAGGGAAGGGGGAGGGAAGGGGAAGGAAGCCTAGAGCGAGGGGAGGGGAGGGGGAAGGGAAAGGAGGGAGCAGAGGAAGTTCAGTTTCTTCTGAACCAGTCCTTTATTTAGGGACTGGTGACTGGCCAAGCACTGGCTGGACACAGGACGCCCACAAGGAGCAGATGTCGGGCAGGGAGTGCTGTGTCTTGCATGTTGGGGAAGAGAAGTAAGGGACAATGGATGGATAGAGTGGGGTGACTTAGCGCAGTGGCCAGGGGCTTCTCCCCTGAGGCACAGTCACTCACACTGGACCCCAGAAGGCAGGGCGGGGGAGGCAAAGGGTGTGCGTTGAGCTTAAAGCAGGAGGAAGAAGGCACGCCTGAGGGTGGAGGGTGGGGCTCACCTGCCTGGGGGACAGGTCCGACCCGCCCCTGGCCGCAGCCCCCCTGGGGCTCTGGCTTCCAGCGAAGACGCCACCCCCACCACCTCTCCTGGCGGGAGCTCAGCCCCCACAGGCCCTGCTGTCCTGAGCCGTGTGCCTCACCCTCTCTTGCTGGGAGGGTCCTGCTCCGCATCTGGTCCTGGTGCCGCCCTTGTCTGCCTCCTGGGCACCCCTGGCACAGCTGCCTGCCTGTGGATGAGTTCTGGCCCAGCCCCTGCCAGACTCTCTCTGTGGGTCCCGATCCATGTAGGAGGACCCCCCACTGTGCCACTCTTTGTGCCCAGGAAAGCCCCAGTCCTGGGAGAGCACTGACTTTTCCATGTAGATGCTGAGCCTGAGTGCTGCCTACATGGGGGACCTGAGGTTAAGGCGTGGCCTGGGATTCGCATTCAACTCACAGGGCTAAGTGCAACTGTTCCGGGGTGCCTGGGAGGATGACACCACCTCACCTACCAAACGCCATCCTCCTCAGGACTCAGGATCCGAGCCAGCAGGGTAGGGCATTGGACAGGCTGTGGAGCAGGAGGCCCCATCAGAGAGGGCGGAGCACACCGCTAGGGCCACTCCGCAGCAGCGTCCTGTGGGGGCTGAGCTCCTACCAGGAGCAGGGGGTGGGCATGTCAGCTGTACCAGGGGTGAGAGGCCTGGCTGTGCAGGGGCCGGGTTGGATCCACCCCACTCCACCAGCAGGGCCAGCCTGGTGCCCACAGGTGCACAGACTGGACTTGTCTGTATTGCTAGAGTGCATCTGCATATGAGAGAAATGTGATGAATGGGAGTTTAGGTGAGCCAAGGATCCCATCTGAATGCAAATTTGCTGTACACACTAACACTTGGCTCCTATGATTCTGTAGTAACTTTACCAAAGATTGTGCCTACCCTCTCTAAGAAAACTGACAAAATTAGGTATATTCCCCTCCACTCACGGGGAGGAAGACATTTGGCTCAGAGACTCAGGACTTTTACCACCTAATGCAGCCAGCCACACTCTCTGACCTCAGTGACTTACACACACATGCATACATACACACACAGACACACACAAACACATACACATATACACACACACACATACACAGACACACAAACACATACACATGCAGACACACACACAAACACATACACATATACACAGACACACACACAGACACACACAAACACACGCAGACACACAAGCACATAGACACAGACACACATACACATACAGACACACATGTACACACAGACATAGACACACATAAACAAAGACACACACACAAACACAACACACACAAGCACACAGACACACACACATACACACAGACCTGCACACAGACACACATACAAACACACATGTGCACACGCACCCACACACACAAGACACATATATGCATAGCCTTGCTGGCAAATGCATAAAAAATACATTTACAAACACATAGATGTTGGTGTGTGTGCATTAATAAAACATGCTAGAGATTGGCACACTGCTGCGCGCTGTCTGCATCACACCTGTGACGCGTCTTGGCTGTCTTTCAGACTCAGAGCCTCCCTGCTTCTTGCACCCAGTTTCCTCTTCCTCTACTCCCCCTGCTTTTCCCCCTCTTCTCATTGGTCTCCTGCCCCCACCCTCCCAACCCTCGCCCTGTCTGGGTGCATGATGACGAACTCAGACCCTCCTCTTGGATGGACTTCTGGGTCATCTGCTCTGTGGTCACACATGCAGTGCTGGATGGAACATCTTCGTCCCTAGGTATTTAGGAGTGTTTCTGCAAGCATATCTATTGTGGATTTCACATGATTAGAATTGTTGTCAAAAGGCACATGCCTTTTACATTTTGGGTAGGTATTGCTGAACCTTTCCCCAAAGATCGATCAGTTCACACTTGCACTAGTAGAGTAATCTCCTTAGCACTGTAGAGCGTCAGACTTAGTCATTAAAGCCGTTCTTTGTTTCAGTCGGCACTGCTTTAATTCTGAGCGAAATTGAACAGTTTTTCACAGGTTTGTTGGCCATTTGTTTTGTGTTCTGTTTATCTTTCTCATTGAGTCATTTGGACTTGAAAATGAAGACTATCAGTGTTTGACTGCAATATTATTACTATATTTTTCCTGCTCTTTTGAGTTTTTTGCCATAGAACAAGTTGCCCGTGGTTTTTTTTTCTCATGGTGGTAAAATATGCATAACATGAAGTTGACCATTAACCATTTGTAAGTGTACAATTCAGTGGCAGTAAGTACACTCACAGCATTGTACAGCTGCCACCGCTACCTATTTCTACAACTCTTCCCCTCACCCAGAGCAGAAACTCTGCAACGGGGAAGCAGCGTCATAAAGACATTCCCCTATGTTTTCTTCAACCACTTTTATAGTTGTAACTTGTACATTTAACTCTTTAATCCATTTGAGTTGATTTTTACGTGTGACCTTCCTCAGGGATGTCTTCTGTCAACTTCTTTTTATCAGGTCAACTGGCCCTGCTTTCCTGGCTTTGTGTGCTTTTTAGTTTTTTGTTGAAATCTAGATACCGATAAGCATTGTGATGAGGCAGCTCTGGAAACGGAATTCTCCTACTTCCCAGGGAGCGCTGGCGTGGGCTTGTGCAGGCAGGAGCCATCCATGTGCGCGTTTTGCAAGACGATGCCCATAAAGCGTGTATTCCTTGTCGTGTGTGGTGACGGAGCTTCTGTTCCCTTGTCTTTGCAGTCAGCTGAGAATGGCAGACTCTCTAGCGCTATTCTTTCTTAATTTTAAAAACTTTTTGAGATGGAGTTTCACTCTGTTGCCCAGGCTGGAGTGTAGTTGCATGATCTCAGCTCACTGCGACTCCAGCCTCCCAGGTTCCAGTGATTCTCCTGCCTCAGCCTCCCAAGTAGCTGGGATTACAGGCACCCACCACCACGCCAGGCTAATTTTTGTGTTTTTAATAGAGACAGGGTTTCACCATGTTGGCCAGGCTGATCTCGAACTCCTGACCTCAGGTGATCCTCCCGCCTCTGCCTTCCAAAGGTGTGAGCCACCACGCCTCGTCTCAGCACTATTCTTACACAAGCCTTAGCGTTCATAAATGCCCGATCTGCTTCCAGGGAGCTGAAATTCTTCCTTCCAACCCCCCTGCAGCTTGACGTAAGTTTTGGTGGACACCCAGCCAGAGAGCTTGCTGTGCCACCATTGTGTGTGACAACCCGTCTGGTTTTGTATTGTTTAAGCCCATTATATGTATACATATTTTTATTTATGGGTCTGAATCGTAATTAGGAAAGTTTTGCCCATGTTGAAATTATTCGAAACAAACCAATGTTTAAAACCCTAAAAAAGTATTGATATTACGCACATGTACTTTGAATAATATGTGTGTAATTGTATGACCTCGCTTTTTAAATTTTATGAAATGTGGATGTTTCACCCGTGGCCTCCCTGGGTGTGTTCTGGTGTGGGTGGAGGAGAGATGCCTCTCCCATGCCTTCTTCCAGGCAGAGCTGGAATGTTCCTTCCCCTGGACACAGCAGGCAGGAGGCACACCTTGAAAGATTTCGACACCACGAAGTTTAGAAAGGCAGTCAGGCTGAGGGTCCAGGGGAGCTGAGGGAGCCTCTGTGAGGTCCCGGTGCCTCTGGGTGAGACCACCAGAGGGCCCAGTGACCCAGGTAGGAATGACCAGGAGGAACCAGGGAGAAACCAGGGCACCAGGGAGGGAAAACCAGGAGGGCGCAGTGAGAGCCCAGGACCCAGTGCCCCGGGGGAGAGGCCTGGAGGGCATAGCCAAGGAGTTCTCCATTTCCTTGGAGGGTGTTGGGGTGCGGAGGCTGAGGCAGGGAGCAGGATCCCCCAGTTTGAATGGGCAGAGTAGGATCCCATAGCCAGGAAGCAGAAATGCCTGGAGCTGGCCCGGCATGGTGACTCACTCACACCTGTAATCCCAGCACTCTGGGAGGCCAAGGTAGGCGAATCACTTGGAGTCAGGAGTTCAAGACCAGCTTGTCCAACATGTTGAAACCCTGTCTCTACTAAAAATGCAAAAATTAGCCGGGTGTGGTGGTGGGTGCCTGTGATTTCAGCTACTTGGGAGGCTGAGGCAGGAGAACTGCTTGAATAGGGGGAAGCAGAGGTTGTAGTGAGCCGAGATCACACCACTGCACTCCAGCCTGGGTGACAGGCTGTGCATGGAGAGTAGCTGAGTGTGGGCCTGGGGAGGTGCTTCTGGGGGCCACCCCTCCCTGGGATGGAGCACCCACATAGGGCGTGGGCAGCGGACACTGCAGCCTTGCTGGAAGGTGCAGGGCAGGCACACCACACCCCTGGCCTGCTAAGGCGGCCTCTGTGGTCCGGTAGCTCATGTGGGCAGGGGCAGCCATGAGCTGCCTGGGTGACTCAGGTGACAAAGACCCCCCAAGAATAATGCGGTGAGCAGGGGCTTCCAGATTCTGACCCTCTCTTCTGTACATTGAAAACAAGCCTGTAAATAGATTTGAACTGTGAGCTGGTAACAGAGGCACTATTGGGATTCTAAACACAGGCGTAGGGAGAATTGTCAGGTTTTATAGAAGGAAAAGGTGCGGAGGGCCCTGCGGTTGTTGAAATTGATGTCTTTTCTCATCAACTCTGCTCATCCATCCTAAGCTGAGCACTGTTCTCACTGTAGACCCTCCCAGGAAGGAGGTGCAGGCTCAGTGGTCACTGGGAAGGTGCCCCAAGGCTGGATGGGAACATGGAGGGACACTCGCCCAGCCCAGCCCACCACCCAAGCTGGGAGGCGTGGAATGAGGCAGAGGGAGACTCAGAGCGAGAAGCAGGTGGGGAGGCTGCTGTGATTCTCGGCGCATGTGGAAGTCACTCCGCCTGTCGGGCAGAAGCGGTGATACTCCAGACCATCGGCACCCTCATCTTCCTCCTCCCTCCTGGAGACCCATAGAAAACACCAAAGCACTTTTTCATTCCAAAAGCTCATCAAACACTTGCAGGGATGACAGCTTCAGGATGCAAATAGGGGACTGTGACTTCAAAATGGATTTGACTTTTGGAAGTAGATGAGCATCCGTAGTGAGGTGAGGCCGCGTGTCGGGGTGTGGGGGAGTCTTGTTATCTGCTGCAGTGGACGGAGAGCAGCTGAGCCTGGGCCTGGAGTAGGTGCTGCTGTAGGTGCAGCAGCCACAGAGGTGGCCCAGGTCTCATGGTTCCCCTCAAGAGCATGACATAGAATTGCTCACCCCAGGCCCTCGTCCTAAGGCTGGGCGGAGCCCCACTTGTAATTCTCCACACCCCCCCGGCCCCTCTGGAAGGCCCAGCACCTGCTAAACAGACAGCGGCTGAAGAGGCTGTCTCTGCAGAACAGCACAGTCAGATTTCTGTTCTGTTGAAATGTAAAAGCGTGGGTGCCAAGAGGAAGCTCATTGTAGGATTTCACATCAATCTTTAAGAGAAGCCTGTTTTCTTAATTTCTAGATAAGTCTGCATGAAAGTGAGTGTCACCTGGTGGTTTTGCCAAAGCCCTGAGCGCTGACAACACCAACCCTGTTCATCTGATTTTCTTTCAGCTGAGCACAGTGATGGGTCCTGTTCTGAGGATGGCAGGGAAGATCAAGACGTGAAAACCAAGAGGAACCGGTAGGTGGCCATGATCTTCCCCATCGGGTCTCTCCCTACTGGGCACTCAGGTGATCAAGAAAGAAAAGGCATCATTTTGACCACTTTGGCTATGAGCAAAGAACTTACTCAACGGCTAGACAGATGGGAAGAGATCTCAGGTTCCATCTTAGCAGTGTCCTTGGCACCTGCCGAAGCAGGTGTCTCAGGGGCTTGGGGCACTTCAGACACTGTGCACAGAGCCTCCACCCCAGCCCACCCAAGCACCCACATGCTCAGCCCTGTGTGTTTCCGGAGCTCTGTAGGAGAGGTCATGGTGGCCAGGTTCGTAGGTGGTGCCGCGTGCTGTCAGAGGGTAAGTTTAGGGGTCAGGCAGCCCCGGCTTGGTGCTCCAGCTGTATGTCTTGCCTGCCTGATGACTTTGGGCAAAGCCAGCCAATCCTGATCTCAGATTTCTCATGTGTAAGATGAGGCACTGTGGAGGCCCCAGTGGGCCTTGGGACTGCTGGGTAAGATGGTGCCCATGTGCCTGCGGGGTGTACACGGCCAGTGGGAAGCTCTCCCTCCAAGTCGGCTGGTCACAGTTTGGTTATGGGAGCTGCCATGCACCAAGATAGGGAATCCCTGTTTCCTATCAAGCTGGGGGGATGGCTCCTGCCCTCTAACCCCTCTTGTGTGGCTGCTGGTCTGCCTGCCTTGCCTGTGAGTTTCGCATAAGGGAATGAATGTGGAAGTGTGTGTTTAAGTTCCCCAGAACGGGGAGATGGAAGGGGTGCTGCAGCTGCTCGGCCCGTGTTCAGCAGAGAAGGGCTGGGAGGGATGAACGGCAAATCAGGGAGGGACACTTCCCAGGCTCTTCCTGAGCTGGGCTGCTATTGGCCCCATGATGCCTAAATGTCCTGTGGGACCCTGGGTCCTGCCACAGCCCACAGGTGCGTTCATCCTGCACCTGGCTCCTTGTCAGCCCTGCTCATGGGATACCTTGGGCCAGCAATAGGAACCCACAGGAAGTGGTCAGGGATCTTGGCATTGTATGCATTACTCTTTTAAAAAATGTACGTTTGCAATAAAAAATATTTGCCACAATGAAGGGAAAACAAAATTTTGACTCAGAGCCTGTGCCCATTCTCACCTGTTCAGTCCTTCTGACTTTTTAGCAAAGGACGAAGGATAGCAAGGAAGAGAGGGGGAAGGGAGAGTAGGTGCTGGGCCTGGGGGGTGCCTAGCAGGCCCAGCAGCCGGGGGGGTCAGGGCAGACTCTTCTCTCTGCTAGAGGCCCATGGAGCCACGGACAAAAGACATGGAACCAGACCTGGTGGTTTGATAATAAGCAGACACCACAGAACTTTCTGGAACAATACAAAGAAGGGTAACAATGTCTTCTCCAAGCCAGGGAGGCAGTCTCCACAGAGGCAGGCCCCTCCTTCCCCGGGGCTCCTGCCTTCTGGCCCCACAGCACGTGGGATCCCGTGAGCCGCTGTGTGGGGAGGTCTTGGGCCGCACATGGCAGGGCAGGGCTCACTGGTTGTGGAGGGAGGACACCTCCCACCCAATCTCCTGGGCTGCTGTCTTCTTGCTACCCCAAATCTCCTCCTTAGAAAGTCACTTTTGGGGATCAAAGGATGCTGTGTGGGCCACAAAGGATGGACACAGAGCACCTCTGATGGGGCCGGGAGCTCCAGGAAAGGACCCAGAGCAGCCTCTCTGATTTCACCTTCACACATGGATCTCAGCTAAGCTGGTCTCCACTGGTCTTTGGATATGTGTGCTTAATTTAAAACACCAGATGAGCTTCCTGAGGCCCAGGAAACATGGAATGTAGCCATGATTTGATGAATGTTGAACTTCATGGAAAGAAAAGCGCCCCCTGGATCCGAAGCAGTGGGGCTGTCCGCCTGTACCGCCCAGCTCACTCGGCATCTCGTGGGGCCGGCCTCGGTTCCCAACAGTTGGTATTTTAGCAACATCGAGCCCTAATTTCGGTTTTAATCATCTGAGTGACTTGCGTCATTGAAAACCGACTTTGAAACACGCACGGGTGTTTTGCATGGAGCTGCCCCCATTCTGGCAGCTGATAATCTCCACGTTGGTTCCAGCCCGGAAGATTCTGTGGCAGAGGAGAGACTCTCGGGAGGCTGTGTCCCACTCCGAGATCTGGGAGGAAAATGCTTTGGCGTTCCTCTTGCCGCCAGACTGAGGACCGAGCACACCCGTTGAGTCCTGGGCATGCATTCATGAGCCAGTTTACAAAGTCATGCCCTCTGTTTGGAAGCTTCACCATCGGGCAGGTTTTCCCAAAGCTCCCCCGAAGCACCAGCCCGCACACCCCCTGCTCAGGCAAATCGCCCAGGCTGGATGAACCGCCAGTATCAACCTGGCATTTTAATCTCTCTTTGTGAAGGTTATTGTCAATAAGTCCATGTACTCCTCAAACTCCTAACTGCTTTTTTGTATTTTTATGGAGTAGAGTCTGGCCTGTATAGAGAACCTGCCTCCAGGGGGCCTGCTGAAATCTGTCCACTTGGACCCGCCCCTTTTGTGTGGATAGTGCAATTTTGCCTCATCAAAGAACACTTAAAATTCTCCTGCAAGGCATGACTCATCAGCAGCTGGATTGAGATGTTTAAGAACCAAGCAAATAAGCTGTGACAATGATTATTTTGGACACTGGTCTCTACTCTCCACGTTTCTTGTGAAACCTGGCACAATCAATACACATGTTGGGCATTCATGCATAGATGGAATGAAATCGATTGTGCAAGTAATTCAGGGCCGCATGAAACTTTTCCTGAAATCCTCTCAGAGGAGAAATATGTCACAATGACAAGCATCCCAATTACTGAAATATTCTAAACGATGTGGTGAGTGTCATTTCAAATAGCTTTTTATTTACTATTTAGAGGGATGCATTCTTGAGGACCATGGATCTTCCCTGGGGCTGGAAAATAGCTGCATGGCCGCTTGGTCCCTTCCTGCTCAGGGCCTGGAGGTGCTGCCAGTTTCGGATGAGTGGGTCTTTTAACAGTTCAGATCTGCGCTGATCTTTGATCTTCTGACTTTATAACTCTCCGAGGGCTCTGGGGAGCGTGCCATCCCCAGCCCCCTCCTCTCCCTCTGCCCTCACGTGTGCCGGGTGGTAGTCCATGCTGGGTGGCATCACTGCAGTTGTCTTCTGCCTTTCCCCAAGAATGAGCGCCTGAGCATCAGACACCTGGACACGGCGGTTCGAATCACACCTGTGATTTCTGGAATTGCTGCGGTGTTCTGAAGTTGAAATATATTTTCTTAAGTCATCACATTGTTTTGTGCCCCTGTGGCTGAGGGCTTGTGAAATGCACAAAGTGTAGCTTGCATGGGTGCTCGTGGGAATGCCCCAACGATTTGCTTTCTCTCCAGAAGGTGGGTCTGTTTTCAGCACTCTTTCCATATAATTCAGTTACCCCATATTTATGGTGTAATTAAGGTTTGCCGGGGGGGTTGACGCCCCTCAGGGGATGCGGAGATCACTGAGTAGGGGAGTCAGTTTCCCCCAACCCTACTACTTTCTTCACAAGGCTGGTTATCAAATATTTGGCTAACTCTATAATCACTTGGAGGTATAAATTTATAACCATCTCAGGTAGTTTCCTCTCCCATGAGAGAGACGTATTTGTTCTGTATTTATGAGAAATGACAGGTTAACTCTTCAGTCTGATCATCACTTCTGTGGTAAGAAACACTCAACTTGAATGAGGAGGAAGAGAGGGTCACAGCAGATCACAGGATGACAGGCAGAGGGACATGGGGGTGTGGGCCCTGAGGGGACAGCCAGGGTGGGGAGAAGCAAAAGAGAAAATGGTCACATGAGGGGGAGATAGATGGGTGACGTGGTTTGCCTCTGACTCCCCACCCACCCTCATCTGGAAGTGTAATCCCCATGTGATATGGTTTGGGTGTGTCCCCACCCAAATCTCATTTTGAATTGTAGCTCCTGTAATTCTCACATGTCATGGGAAGGACCCAGTGGGAGGTAATTGAATCACTGGGGACGGGTCTTTCCCTGGCTGTTCTCGTGATGGTAAGTCTCACGAGATCTGTTGGTTTATAAAGGGGAGTTCCCCCTGCACACATTCTCTCTTACTGCCGCCACGTAAGACGTGACTTTTGCCTTCCACCATGACTGTGAGGCCTCCCCAGACACGTGGAACTGTGAATCCATTAAACCTCTTTTTCTTTATAAATTATCCAGTCTCAGGTATGTCTTTATCAGCAGCATGAAAGCAAACTAATATATGTGAGGGGAGGGGTCTTGTGGGAGGTGATTGGTTCATGGGAGCAGTTTCCCACATGGTGGTCTCAGGATAGTGAGTTCTCACAAGATTGGATGGTTTAAAAGTTTATGGAAGTCTCCCCAACCCCACTTTCTTCTCCAGCCACCATATAAGACATGCCTTGCTTCCTATTCAACTTCCACCATGACTGAAAGTTTCCTGGGGTCTCCCGAACCATGTTGAACTGTGAGTCAATTAAACCTTTCTTTGTCAATTACCCAGTCTTGGGTAGTTCCTTACAGCAGTGTGAGAACGGACTAATACGACAGGTTAGGTCAGTTCAGACGATCCCACGAGATGGAGTGATTTCCACCAAAGCCAAACCATTTGACCTTGTGCAGATCTGTGGCTCTGGAATACCCTTTTCTTGTGACTGTCTCTCCTATAGTGACAGAGGAGGCAGGTGGCATAAGAGGGTCCAGTGCCTGCTTAGCTGCCTGATGCTGGGTTGAAAAGGCTCAACAGATAAATGTAAGAAACAAATGTACCCAATTAAGGGCCAATAGTTATTTTACCTACTTTTAACTTTTTATTATGGAAAAGTTCAATGTAAAAACTGGAACAACACAGTTCACCTCCAGGCACTCATTTTCCAGCTTCAATCCCAGGCCAACATTGATCTTTAGTCCACGCCCCTCTAGATTAGTTTGAAGCAAACCCCCAACATCATATAAATCTTATTTGTAAATATTCTAGAATATAATACTAAAATATAAAGCTTTTAAAAATATAAGCATGGTAACATAGTCACATCTAAAAAACAGAAATAATCCCTTAACATTATCAAATGGGCTCCCAGCCATGGTTTAAATTTCCTTGACTGTTTCTTTTTTCCCAGAGTTTTGCTTTCATATCAGGACTGAGTCAGGTTCGGGTATTGCCCTCCGCTTCTCTGTCCTAAGTCTCTTTTAACCTGCTGGTGTTTTCCCTTCTACACCTCGTTTTTATTTTCATTTGTTTTTAAAGAAGTGAGAGACTTTTAAAAGTGTTACGTTTCCCATCATTTGGACATAGATCATCGCATCCCTGGAGCATGGTTTGGACGTAGATCATGCTTGGGGCATGGTTTATAGGCATGTTTTTCTGTCCCCTGTAGTTTTAGCACATCTACCTTCTTACCTAGAGCTTTATCAGGTTCAGGTTTCGTTAGTGCTCTGGCAGGACTACTTCACGCTGGTTTTGAGTTCCTTCCAGCAGGAAGCAGGCAACGGTCGGCTCCTCTGTCTTTTTGTGATGCAAGCAGATGATTTATTTTGATCTGTGACTTCCTTAGAGATTGCTAAGTGCTGATCTCTTAACTCTGGCATTTTATTTGCATTTACTAGCTTGCCTACTTTTACAAACAGGAGCTTAGCCTCATAAACTATCGCCTCCCTCAAGGTATCCTTTAAACTGAAAACACACAATAAACGCTTGATTCTTTCCTTTAAGTATCCATTTCCAAAGTACTTCATTGGCTGCCCGGTATCCTGGAAAGAGGACCAACTTACCAGGAACTGGATGTAAACATAGTTGACGTTTTAGTTGGTTTAGTTACTGTCTTTATCCTGAAGGAGACATTGATAGAGTATGTCTCATTCTTGGTGATGATTGGTTCCTTTTCCCAGATATGAGGTATATCTTATGAAAATGTGGTGGATGCCTCTCTTATGTAAGGGCGTTTTGTTGAGTTGCTGTCCTGTCTGTTCTGTTTCATGGCTTGCAGTCATCTGTGGACTGTGTGGTTCTGCCTCAGCTTCCTCCTGGGTCACTGCTGTTGACGTTTCGTCATTACGTTCCTCTTCCCTTCTCACCTTCTGTTTCTTTTATGATGTTATTTTTGACATTTATTCGCTCTTGTGTTCCTTCTAGTTTATTCTTCATTCTCACTTTTCCTTTTAGTTTCTAATTATTTCCCAGATTTTCTCAGATGTTTTTCAAGGCTTTAACCAATATTCTTTTTTACTCATTTTAAAATAAGACATATGCTGATATTTTATAACACCTATTTTTCTCTTTTAATATTTATTTCCTTTTTGAACAGCCAGCTGAATTGTCATCCAATATCTGGGCGTGCCCCTGCAGTGCCTCTGCCACCTGGGGATGTTTCTCTGAGGTCAGTGCCTCTTGGTAGTGGTATATGGGATGGGACCATGGTGGTCCTCTGCCATCCCTGTAGGTGAGACCATGAGCAGAGCAGTGGCCTAGGGCAGCGTCTCCAGGTCTGTGGCTCTGGGACTCTGTTCTAGAGTCTGTGACTGTGACGTGGGCTGTGTTTTTTTTGGGACTCGTCCTCAGGCCTGTGGCTCTGGGACTCCTTCTCAGAGTCTGGGTTGTGACTGGGGCTGTGTTTTTGGGGGACCTGTTCTGGCTTCTCATCTGTGTCTGTGGGACTCCCTCCTAGAGTCTGTGGTTGTGATGGGGGCTGTGTTTGGGGGGACTGTCCCCAGGTCTGTGGCTTTGGGGTTCCATCCTAGAATCTATATTGTGATGTGGCTTGTGTTTTGCGGGGGAGCCGTGCCCCAGGTCTGTGGCTCTGGGACTCCTTCTCTGAGTCTGTGATTGTGACGGGGGCTGTGTTTTGGGGACCTGTCCCCAGGTCTGTGGCTCTGGGATGCCCTCCCAGAGTCTGTGATTGTGACGGGGGCTGTGTTTTGGGACCTGTCCTCAGGTCAGTGGCTCTGAGACGCCCTCCCAGAGTCTGTGATTGTGACAGGGGCTATGTTTTGGGACCTGTCCCCAGGTCGGTGGTTCTGAGACGCCCTCCCAGAGTCTGTGATTGTGATGGGGGCTGTGTTTTAGGGGCCTGTCCCTTTGCTCTGCGTTGCACTCTATGTGGACCTACCCCTCCATTACCTGGCATCTCTGTCTGTTGAGGTAACTGCTGTACTGTGCTCACCAGTCTGTTTAGGACCCAGTTTTATCCAGCATGAGATACTCACAGGCCCTACCTGTTCAACCTTCCTGGGCCTCCTGGGTTCCTCCGAGGTTTGGACCCTTGAAGTCCTCTGCTTGCATCCACCTCTGCTTCCCACCAGCCTCTTAGCCGCGGAGGCCTGGGGGCTGCCTCGGCCTGGGAACGCTGCTCATGACAGGGTCATGGGCTGGCTGGTTCTCGGGGCCTGGGACATGCCTCAGTCCTCTGCCAGAGCCCTGGCCTGGCCTTGCCCACGCACACTGGCGTGCCTGGGGGTCTTCGCCCATCAGTGTGTGAAGATGCTGTCTATAGGCCTTTTGTTCTGTGACTCTAACGATTCAGTGTGCTTTTATACTCTAATAATTCGGCGTGCTTTTACCTGGGGGAGATAAAAACGTTTCCCCTCTGCCTTCGAGGTGTTTAGTTTCCTGCAGTTATTTTTGTTTTAAATCTTCGAATTCCTTAGAGTCCCATGTCCTGAGATGCATGTGACTGGGCTGATGTGTCTCCTTCAATGTCCCCTAAAATCAGCACCTGGAGGCAGCAAGCAGGGGACAAGAAAATAGGGTTTTTGTTGTGGGTTTGCTTTTCAGCGATTAATCAGCCTCTGTCAGCCATGCCCCAAATTCTCAAGCCTGAGTGCCCTGGCTGTCTCCCTCAGCTCTTGTCTGGCCCAGCCCAGAGTTTCAAGAGCTCTGAGACCAAGATCTCAGGTTGAGAGCTTTGGCAACGTTGCAAATGTTGCCAGAAAACTGCCTGCCAAAGCACAGGGCCTGGCCTGGTGTCTGTGCTGCTCTGGGTGGTAGAATGTGCTGCCTCTCTGGAGCCACCAGCATGAGTTCCCCTCATGATTAAACTGCTCAAGTTACAGGTGCAGAAACACGTCCTGGAGAGGTGCTCAAGGGCCTCCTCGTTCCTGGGGAAGCCTGGCAGCTGGCACTGAGGCCGGCCGAACATGGTCCCTGGCGCAGCCTGTCTTGAAGCAGGAGCTTGGGCCAAGCTGCCTCCTCGCAGCACAGAGCTGCCCTGCTTCCCACAGCTGAGAGCTGGAGCTTGGGGCTCCCTGGGATTCTGCCCCAGCCAGAATGAGGCCACTAGCAAATCCTTTTCAGCAGGTGTTTTGCCTTCTGAGTGACTCATAAACCTTAGCTGGCAGAGCCTTGGTGAGCCTGCCTCTCAGCATGGTGGAGGGTCCAGGAGGCCACAGCTCCCAAGGCTGGATCGCTTCTCATTGTGCCCCCTCTCCCCAGTATGGCCCACATGCCATAGCCACATGGACAGGAAATGCACACCAGGTAGATGAGTGTGGTCACACGAAAGACTGGGAGGCAGCTGTCCAGCCATGTGGGGCCTGCCTGGCCTTAGGCAGAACCAGGAATGAGTGTGTGATCCCCGGAAGGGGTGAAACGAGCAGGGCAGAAGCCGGGGTATTAGGCAGTCAGGAGCCAGCCACGCCAGACAGGCCAGCAGTGAGCCTGTGGGTGGGGCACACAGGTCCCTGGAGATCCCAGCAGCCCAGACCCCAGCTGGGAACTCATGCTCCCTCCTCCAGAAGGACTTTGCATCCCTGCCCACCCCAGAATCCCATCTCTGTGCACCAGGCAGTGTCACCTCTGTGTAAGCACAGGGGCACAGCAGCTCCTGCTGAGTCACCCAGCTGTCGGCAGGGTCCCTGTTCAGGGCCAGCACCCAGCCCCACAGCCAAGGTTTTGCTGGTGGCCGTGATCCATGCTGGGGAGGCATCCATCTCGGTGTCACCATTGGCCGTGAATCCCGACCGTCCACGTGAGCAGAGCAGAGCTGGCAGAAATGATACCCCTGCCTGTGCCCCGTCTCACCTGGGGGCGTGCAGCCCCCCGATTCATGTGCCAGTCTTCTTTACAGCTGCCAGAGGCATGCTTCTGCACTGCACAGTGTCGAGGCTAAAAAACTAGAGAATACAGATCTTTCAAAGTTTGTCTCATCTGAAGACCATTTGTTACAACCACACGTTAGAATGTCTGAGGCCCCGTAAGGCAAAGGATTCACAGAAACTTTGATTCCTGCAGAATTTCACATTGTGTCTAACGCCAGATTTACAGTCTGGCGGTATTTTGATGATAAATTCCCAGCCCTCTTTGCTGGAAGAAGAACAGGTTCTTCCCATCCATAAAATCAAAAAAAAAATAATGAGATGTTATCGGATGAACAGAGAGCTGGAACACAGCCTGGAAAGAACTGGTGTGGATGGTCAGAAGCTGCCAATGATGATGAAGGTGAAGGATCATCATCACCACCACCACCATCATCATCATTATCACCATTATCATCATCTTCATCACCATCATCATCTTCATCAACATCATCACCCACACCATCATCACCATCACCACCATCACCACCACCACCACCTCCCATCACCATCACCACCACCACCATCACCACCATCACCTTCACCACCACCACCACCTTCATCACCATCACCACCATCACCACCACCACCGCCTTCATCACCATCATCACTATCATCATCACCCTCGTCATCATCACCATCACCACCTTCATCACCATCACCACCATCACCACCACCACCGCCTTCATCACCATCATCACTATCATCATCACCCTCGTCATCATCACCATCACCACCTTCATCACCATCATCACCCTCACCATCATCGTCATCACCATCATCACCACCATCACCATCACCACCTTCATCACCATCATCACTGTATCATCATCATCACCATCATTGTCATGAATACTGTTTATAGACCAGCCATGGTGTTACATACTTTACATACGTGATGTCAGATTTTCCACCTGGACAGTGGGGTCGTGCTGGTGATGAAATGAGGTTATGGAGGGATGCTGGGGAGGAGAAGGTTTGACACAGTGGGCAGTCAGTGGATATAAGGGATTCTTCTTATTTCATTTAATTCTTACAAGCAAGTCCCAAGTAGTTGCTACTCTTATTATTTCCGCTTTATAGATGAAGAAATGGAGGGTTGGGGGAATGAAGGACTTGCTGGAGAGCATAGAGCACAGCGGTGGGAAGGCCCAGATTCTGAGCTCAGAGATCAAGCATTTCATTCGCGCCCAGCACCACCTCCCAGCCCACCCTGAGATGCAGATCCTGCTGTTGTTGTCATTTGGGGATAAGAAGGTGGGGCTTGTAGAGGTCAGTGCAGTGCACATCCACGAACGGGCAGCAGTTATGAGCCAGGCCAGCTGGGGGCCAGCCTTGCCGGGGGGCAGCCTTGCCAGGGAGCAGCCTTGCCGGGGGCCAGCCTTGCCGGGGGGCCAGCTGGGGGGCAGCCTTGCCGGGGGGGCCAGCCTTGCTTTGGCCTTGAAGTCTGGCTCTTCATGCGTGCATGGTGTAGAGATGAAAATACCAAAACCACAGCACACTTGCAAAAAGTAACCTTGTTTTGTAAATTTCTCTGACAATTTTTTTCAATAAGAGTAGAACTCAGTGGCTAGTCATTCAGAAGACTTACAGAAATGTGGCAATAATTCCACGCTGGACAAATTCCGGAAGCTTTGCTCAAAATGGCAAGGTCTGTGGTGCCAAGACAAAGGCTGGGGTGGGGCTAGCCTGGGAGACCAGGACTCCCACATGCTATGAGAGGAAGGCTGGGGACCCTGGAACCCTGTTCCTTTAGAAAGCAGAATCTGGAGCTCAGCTGCATAGGATACTGCTGGGTCTTAGGTGGGCCTCCAGCAGCTCAGAAGCCTGGCACTAGGCCCTGGAATTATAGCCTTGGAGACCTGTCAGAGGCCAGAGACGCTTGGGATGGTCAAACCGTGACCAAAGGGCCAGGCAGTGTGTGCGGATATACATCACCTTATATCGACAGCAAGGCCAGGAAAGAAGCACTCTGGTCCATACCGCAGTGACTGACAGAAGAGTGTCCCCCTCACTCTCCAGGAGCTCCCACTGCAGGGACAGCCTGATGTCATGACTTTGCCTGGCCAGGCGTCTTTTCCTCCAGGTGGCCTCCTCCCACTCATGCCCCAACTGGAACAACACATGATTTTCAAAAACACACCAAGGAAATTGTCACAGGGGAGTCTTGGGATGTCTAGGAAAGCACGTTTGAGAAGACGGGGCAGGGCCTCGGCTCCGTGGACTCCTGATGGGAATAACCGTGCGCTCCAGAGACAGCTCCAGGCAGGAACCCACTCCCACCCTGGCTCCCCAGGTGCTACCCAGAGCTGTCTCTGCACCCCAGACTGGCCACTGGCCAGGTAGGCAGAGAAGCGAGCTCTGAGTCAGGACTCGGGGCAGTCAGAGGCCAGGATGTGTCACTCTGCTCAGAGGCTCTGGGGTTCCATGTCACTGGGAGTAAAATGTCACAGCCCTGCTGTGTGTGAGGACACAGCAGGACCTGGACTCCCGCAGATCTCTGAGCACTGCCCTCTACCCACTCCTGTCACTGACCTCCTTGCGACTGTCTCCGGAACATCCTGAGATGCTCCCACTTTAGGGCCCTTGCATAGCTGAGCCCTGAGTCTGGAATGTTCTCCCAGATGCCCCCAGGGCTCGTCACCTCCTCCCAGGATCTACCTGTGGGTGTCCTGCCTGCCTCGTGGTGGTCTCAGACCCCCCCAAAACTTGGTTCATTTGTTTGCTTTTTGTGACTTCCTGAGCATCTGGCATCCTTGAATACACCACCCAACTGACTTACTTGGTGGAATTGGTTATTTGTTACTCTCTGTCCCTCCCTCTAGAACGTGAGCCTGGCGAGGGCAGGCACCTGGGATCCTGGGTTCCGGAGCAGGGTCCGAGGCAGACACCAGCAGCTGGTTGCTGACCAAGGGGCCCACGCAGCCCTCAGCAGGCCCCTGCAGGTGAGGGGTGCTGTTAAGCCTCAGGACATCCGTATGGGACCAGTGGGTTCTGTAATAGATGAACAACCCAGGAGGCTCAGAGAAACGCGGCAGGTTGCCCCGGTTGGGAGGACCACACAGTATTCCCCACGGAAATGCCTGCTGAGTGCAATTGAAGTGAATTTGATTGCACCCAAGTTCTGATAGCAATTCTCTGACACCAACTGGGTGTCCTACAATTAAGTCTAATTCTGACACCAACCACCCCGAGATACTGCAGACCCACAGGGGAAGGGCTCAGCCCGGAGAAGACCGTCCCCACCTCAGACACTGCTGCAGGTGGGATTCCAGACCACCCCCACATCTGTCTGACGTGGCTACAAATTCTGGAGCTCTCAAAACCCTCCTTCAGGTTTGACAATTTGCTAGAATGACTCATAAAACGCACAGAAAGTGATACGCTTACGATTGCCGTTTTATTATCAAGGTGGCAACTTGGAAACAACCAAATGGAAGAGACTCGGGGAATGAGATCAGGAAGGGTCCCGAGGGCAGGACCCTGTCCCCTGCATTTGTCCTGCTGCCAGTGTGCCGACGTGTTCACCAACGAGGGCACTCTGGAACTCATTGTTCAAGGGTTTTATTGGGGTTTTATTACAGAGAATTGATTGATTAATTTATTGATTACTAGCAGGAAGATGGAATTCAGTCTCCAGCCCCTCTCCCTACCCTGGATGGCAGGTGGTGGGAAGGACTGGACATTGCAGTCCTCTAATCTCAGGGCTGGTGTTTCTTGGCAGACCAGCCCCTTCCTGGAAACTAAGAACCCAGTGAGTGGTCTTTTTAGTGTGGCTAAGGTGTGGTATGGTGGAGAGGGTCTCCTTATGAATAACAAAGGTCACACCTAGCACTTAGGATATTCCAAGAATTTTTGGAGCTCTCTGCCAGGAACTGGGAGTAAAGGCCAGATTAATTATATGTTCTATCATCGCCTAACATTTTAGGTTCCCAATCCATTCTTCCCCAGCAAACCATAATGCCAAAGGGACCCTGGGGGAGGCTGGCAGTGTGTGGCGCTGTGCGGCCACTTGTTAGAAGCGAGGCTGCAAGAGAAGTCATTTATGATGAAACGAACCAGAGTGAGGCCGGCACAGCCTCTGGAAGCCGCCATGGACTGGCTGTCAGCAGACCCCTGATGGTGGCGCAGCACCTGCAGACTGAGACAAGACAGAACAGGAGGCAGGCCGGGGCCGAGGTGCAACTCTCTCACCGTGCCCACACCCAGGCCTCACAGCCCATCACCAGCGCGGTGTGTGGAGCCGACCGTCTGCTGGGCTGCAGCTGGGAGACCTGCTAGAGGCATGTGTCTGGCGCTTTCTATGGAACATTTTTATGAACAAGCTGGATGAAGCTGCAGGAGGCCTGTTTATCAGATTTATAGAACTGCAAAGTTGGGAGGCAGAGCTAATAAGTTGATGGCAGAGTCGAGATGTTTAAATATTTCATCAGGATGAAATTAACAGGATCACATTTGCATTGTAGAATTGCAGTATTGTGAGGCATTTTCAGATCATCGGTTCTGAAGCATGTGTCTTACCACGAATAAGGTCCAGAGAGTTTCCATATTTTGGTCAAGGTTGTACAGCAAGTCATTCTCACCTGTAAGGCTCAGAAACACCTTCACCTCATCACATCTGCAGACAGGATTCTCCAGAACCAGGTCCTCACTCACACGCCAGCACTTTCCCCCACCTCAGATGGCAGCCCCCTGGCAGAGTGACCCCATCTCAACCTGTGTCAGCGTTTACTTCTCTTCCCTGCTCATGTTCTGTCTTGGAGCCCTGGTCCACTGGAATGTCTGCTATTTCTGCAGAGTTTCTCAAATGATCGTGTTAGTGAGAACACCCACCTGAAGCCCACCATGGGGCCTCTCTGGCATTGACAGTCTCTGCACTGTGCATTTCAGCCCTGAAACACCTGTTGCAGCTGAGGCTTAACATGTGTGTAACTATTTAGTTCATGTCCCACTGGACTGTAAGCTCCTTGGGCAGTGAGGGGCTCCTGGTTCCAGCTACAGCCCCACTGTGCACCCGCAAGCTGGAGAGGGAGGGAAGGAGCAGGAGGGGGTTTCTCTGAGGGGTCGATGTGGACCATCTCACTCAATCCACAGGAGAGCCCTAGGTGGACGCTAGGACCACCTCACGGGAGCATGCTGGGGCCGAATGCCTTGGTGCATTTCCCCCACATAGAGGTTTGGACCTTGATCCACCCAGCTGGGCTGTCAGAGCCTCCGCCTGTCTGTGTAATGCTGTGACTAGGCAGCTGGGTGTCAGCCTGCGAGGGAGCAGGTGGGTGCCTGAACCTGGCTGGGGAAACTGAGCGCCACACGCCCACGTCCTCTAGCTTGGAGCCGGCAGCTGCTGTGTTTGTCATCTCTCTGCCAGGGCAACAGTTCGGACCTCAGGGTGGCTCTGCAGAAAGGATCTGGTGAAGAGAAGCAGCCCGGAGGGTTTGGGGTGAGCTCTGTGCCCACAGCAGTGTGCACAGCCCAGCGACCTGAGTCCCCCCCAGCCTCAGATGGATCGTTAAGTTTCTTGTTCACAAGGAGAAAATCGTGGCTGGCGTTGCAGTGCCGAGAACCCAGCTGCACTGGGCTTGGATTTGTGCATTTTACCAGATAATGTGCTGCCCTTTGCACGTGGGCAAAATCAGAAAACCTCAGCTTTGCAGACTTACAGCGTAGGACAGATGCACGCATGTGCACACACACAGGCGTGCGCGCACACACACACAAATCTTTAGCAGATTAACTGGCAAGCTCAGAGGCTGGGGGGGGGACAGAACCAGGAGAAGACAGACCCCCTGCTCAGGGGGTGGGATGGTCACCACACAGAGGGGCAGCAGGCAGAGAGGGGCTGACCCTCGGCGTGAGGGGCCCCCCCAGGGCTACGGCGCCCAGATTGTGGGAGCACCTACGCTGGTTAAAGGTTGCCGAGACCAGGCCCCTTTCAACTTATACACAGGACCTGGGAAACTTCCCAGATCCGCGGGTTAACTTAACAAGGCTTCTGCGAGCGGCGGAGCTGCCTCCCCAGCTAGCGACCTGCAGTGCCTTTGCCTACCTATCAGTGTGCCCACAGGGACGCCGCCTTCACCAGCAAGAAAACCCTGGCTCAAGCCGTCTTTACTAAAAGTGTTAGAATTTACTTTTCGTTAAAGGTGCAGAAGTCATTCAGCCGCAAGAATATCAGAAATATGTTTAGCTGGTTTGCGTTTGCTTTTGCCCGATTCTGATTGAGCTGACAGCCATGTGGAAGGCATGTAGCAGTCCTAAACAGAACAGGCTGTTGGACAAGCTCTAAGACACCATCGCGCAGCCCAGAATGTGCCAGTTCTTATTTCAAGTTGCAACAATACAGGCCTTGTCTCACATTTCTATTTTTAGCTAATGAAAATTTATTACAGGGAAATCCTAATTATACCCTTGGAATATGATACAATTGGAAATCCACTGGTAATATTCTTTTCTCAAAATTCCATGTAATCGCATAAGAAGCAGAGAATGTAAATGCTCCTGAAATAGTCGGTCTATAAATACAATTCTCTAATGGGCTAAGCAATCTTTTTATTTCTTTGCACATTTTGCATTCGTTGGGATTAATCCATATTGCAGCCCCTGTGAATGAAAACTGCTTGTTAGACATAAGGCATTGTGTGTTCTTAGCACGTCCTAAACATGGTCCTAATGAATTTCCCAGGACCTTGGACAGGCCATGAGGAAACGCTTCTCACTTGGCAGGCGCTGGGAGACCTGGACGGCCACATCTGGCCACTAGATGATCACATGTACCTTTTCCTGTCTGTCCCTTCCCTCCTCTCCAAATGAGGAAGGAGTGTCATCTTTTTTTTTTTGGAGATGGAGTCTCACTCTGTCACCCAGGCTGGAGTGCAGTGGTGAGATCTTGGCTCACTGCAACCTCCACCTCCCGGTTCAAGCAATTCTCCTGCCCTCCGCCTCCTGAGTAGCTGGGACTGCAGGCGCACACCACCACACCAGGCTAATTTTTTTTATTTTAGTAGAGATGGGGTTTCACCATGTTGCCCAGACTGGTCTCGATCTCCTGAGCTCAGGCAATCCACCCGCCTCAGCCTCCCAAAGTGCTAGGATTACAGGCGTGAGCCACCACATCCAGCCAGTAGGGCAGTCTTTCCCCCAGCATCCAAACCTCTTGGAGGAGGCCCACTTGGGCTGCATGAGCCTGCTTGGTGGGAGCTGTCCTGTGCATTGTAGGAAGTTTCCCAGTGTCCCGGGTCTCCACTCCCAGGTGCTGCTCACACCTCCGCAGTGTGGCAGCCACAAATGTCTCCAGACCTTGCCAGATGTCCCCAGGGGCAGAATCATCCTCAGTGGAGAACATGGTGCTATTGTCAAAACCAGAGCGGGACAGTAGTTAAAGCCATAAAAACAGATCATATTCAAGACTGTTGCAAAGGAGGAGAAGAAACCAGGCCCAGTTCCACATTTGGCTTGGACAAGCAGGAACTGATAGCCACGGTCAGGGTCGGGGGTGAGCGGATGGAAAATTACCAAGAACAGACCTCAGGGATGGGGTGGTTCTGGCTGAACCAACCTCAGCGGATTCTTGCTGAGTCAGACCTGGGGGCGGTGGAGGATGAGGAGCCTGCTAAGGTGTCCAGGTGATCAGATCCAGAGAAGGTGGGGGAGACGATGGCTCATCAGTTTAGCAGGACTCTTGCTCAAACTGGGCAATGCAAAGGTGGGCATGGAAGTCCAAACCCTAGGCCTACTGTAGAGTTTGGGGAGCTTGGGGGGGACTGTGGCCCAGGACAGACTGTCGCCTCTAGACCAACATCAGAAAGCCCAGACTGCGGTTCCAGAAACTCACAATCCAGATCCCAGGGTGAGCTGGTTTTGAAAGGAGCAGGTAAGGCCCAGGCCTTTTAGATGCACATTCCTGCCATGCCTACATCTCCAAGCACTTAGGGGGCTCCCAGAATGTAGGAGGCACTGAGCCACTGCTTGTGAGTGGACTCCTCTTCATGGTTGCTGGCTGAGCTTGACCTAAGTGCCGCAGAAAACGAGTGAGCTCTCAGATGGGTGGTCCGATGCTGGAATTGCCACGAAATCACCAGAGAACTGTTGTTTTGAATAGTCACTGCCCTGGGCCTGGCCTTCAGTAGGTGGAGCAGGGCCAGACCAGGCCAGGAGCAGGCCCACGAGGGCTCATCGTGGTTGGAGGGAGGGGTAAGCCAAGCCAACGTGGGTTGAGTCTGCCCGTCATGGAGAACAGGCTGCACCCTGAGAGGCAGGTGGTGGCCAATGGACCTGCTCCCAGGCAGGGCCAGGCAGAAGAGGGGGAAGCCAGACACAAGAAGAACAGTGTCTGCATTTGGCCAGACACTTTCTTCCAGCAGCATTTAGTTTTTTTAAAAGGATATTTCTAGATGTTTCTTAGAATCCAGTGTAGAACCATAAAGAGATCTATCCGTGTGCAGTTAAAATAATGCAAAGTGCAGAGTGGGTGCTTGAGACAGGCGGGCCTCTTGTATTCCATCCACAGGAGTAGCGTCCCCACCTCCCTGCCCTTGTGGTTCGGAAGGCAGCGCTGGTAAGCCGCCCAGCCCGGCACTGTCATCTCATGGGGTCCCTCCCTCCCTGCCCACCCTGGGTTCCACCTTGTGCACCTCCTGCTGCTGCCCAGTGTCCGGGGCCTTGGCAGGAACTGCCCTCTGCTGCAGGAGGGAAACTTCCCCAGGGCCCTGGTTGGCCCCATTCTCCACTGTCTTCTGTGCCTGTAGAGGGTCCCAGCCTCCTTCTTTGTAACGGAAGTTTCCCTTTGGGGTTAGATCTCAGGACGTAGCTGGTTCTGCACATAACCATCTTCCAGGCATTTGTCCAGAATGAAGGGGCCACGAGTGAGTGAAATGATTGTTCAGGTGAAAAGCCTGCTCCTTACCCCTTCGCCACCCCATCTCCGCAGTGGCACCTGGCCGTGGGCAGCACAGGGAACTGAAGTGAGGGTCTGCCCAGGAGCCACGCTGGTTGGCAGCTGGGGTGTGGTTCCACCCGCACCTGAGCTGCAGTTTCTCAGAGCTGGCCTGGGGCTGAGGCTTCAATCCCAGCCTCCCGCCCAGAACACAGCCATGCCCCATGCCTGCCGAGGGCAAACCTTTTACCCCTGCTGGGGGAGACCGAACCAGGCTTTACCAAGAGTTGTCAAAGAGACTGTGCTTCTGAAATAGTTACCTTCAGTAGGGTTTGTAAAGGTTGCCATAAAAACCAGCGGGGTCTCCACAGGCACATCTAACTCTTTGCGTCTTGTGTCCCTGAAGGACTGAAGGCTGCGGGAGTCCCAGGCCAGAGGAAGCGAAGAGAGAGGACAAAGGCAGAAGGACACCACCCCCACAGATCCTCCTGCCCCTGGAGGAGCGTGTGACCCACTTCCGAGACATGCTGCTGGAGAGAGGGGTAAGGCACAGCGGCCGCGGGGTGCGCTTGTTCAGGAGACCCTGGGGAACAGCCGCCGAGCAGTTGTCCTCACCTGAGGGACGCCTCCTCCTCACTGAGCTCCTGTTCCCACCTGAGGGACGCCTCCTCCTCACTAAGTTCCTGATTGGGCTGAGTGACTGTCCTGGCCTGCGGGATGTCTCCTCCTTACTGAGTTCCTGATCCACCTGAGTGAGGAGCAGGTGCTTAGTGAGTGGAGGCTGAGGGGGGAGCCCACGTGGAGAGGAGGCCCTGCTTCACGTCTGAAGAGAGGAAGGCGCCTTTGTAGCTTTTCCTGTGGGCGTGAGTTCCGAGAGGCAGGCAGGCGGGGTCCACGGGGAGGTCTGGGTCCTGGGTGGCCTGAGGGAGCCTCCACTGTGCAGATGAGGTTCCCACGGGAGCTGGGCCAGGTCACGGTGCCTGACCTCATGGTGCGGCTTCCCCAGGGGTTGTCCCATGCCACCCACGTGGACTCCCACACCTATGGGTGACCGTGACTGTTTTTAGTAAAATTAGGATGTCTTAAGTGTAGCTGATTTCCAAACCTCACTTTGAATTGGGGGGCAGGGGGAATTTTATATTCAGATCTCCTTCCACTGACTGTCATTTCAGGCTTTGGCTTTTGGGTATAAAATGAGCCAGAAGCAGTGTTTCAGCCCAATTGGATTTCCTCACAAAATAAGGCTGAATGCAGATGGCAGTGATGGGCCCCACGTGTGAGGATATTTATAATGAACACAGCAAATGGCCTTTCAGACTGAAAGCAAGTTTCCCTCTGAAGTCAGCACCCATTCCCCAGGCTGCTTCCTGGCCCTCCCACAGCCGTTGCTGCTGGGAACTCCCAGGGTCGTGGAGAGGCAGGGCAGGGGTGCAGCCATCGTGGGACCCAGCTCCCTGCAGAACAGGGAGGTCTGAGCAGAATCGTCACAGGGTTAGGGCTGGAACGCTGTCCAGGGTCTGGGTTAAGCCTTCAAGGAGCAGGAAAAATTGAGCAGGTCCTACCCCTTAGGAATTTTAAGGAGGAAGGGGCCCCAGGGGGAGGTGCCGCTGGGTGCTCCCCATGTACCTTCGAGGACTCCTCTTCATCCCGGTGGACGGCCCAGTGCCCAGGTGTCCAACCAGTGACTAGGAGGCCCTCTCACAGGAAACTTGCTTACCTCGGCACATGCCCCTGCGGCTGTGTCTTACCAAGATAGCCACCATCTAGGAGAGTGGGAGCCGGGTCCGGTTCAGGGGTGTCACTGGGTGCGAGGCAGGAGAGGCCGTTTTGTGCCCACAGGTCCACATGCAGGTGGTTGCCACTCCTTGCTGCTGTGCCCCTCCGACTGCCTCCGATTGCAAGGTCCTTGTGGAAATGGCCGTCGTTCTGAGTTTCTGAACAGCACTGGCCAGTCTGGCCTGGTTGGATTATCTGGTAGGAGACATGGCACGTCTCCCGTGAAACATGCTGGCATCATGAACATTTGGGAAATTGAATAAAAATTCCTTTTTTCTTACTAACGTCCAAGTTTTCCATCTCTTTGTTTTGGAAATGAGCCAGGCCCTATTTACCAACACGGTTTCAAACTAAGCTACCTGCCCAAGAGGCCAGCCTTGCCTTCCCAGGCAGGGATGCTGGCGGGCTCAGTTGACATGGCCTCTTGAATTTCTCCAAAGGGCCTTGGTTGAGAGATGTTACTAATGAGATTTTCAGTGCCTTCTTACCCCATTGAGGGTGGCTGATTCGTTTCAATTTTTTCGTCTCAGATTATTATACAGGAATCAACAAAATCATCTGAATGTGAAGTAGTAAACTCAGCATTGTTGTTTGCCCCGAGAGAAAGAGACGGGGGTGAACCTAGGCCCGGAGCTTATGAGGATTTTCAGGAGAGACCGGCACACAGCTCATGAGTAGAGAAGATGAATCCAAATTTACTGCTAATATCATAAAGCAGTGCCACCATTTATGACTTTTCAGCTTTATAAAATACACCAGCAGATTTGCTCGTGCTCAGGAGGATTTGTTAGCTAAACTCCAGTGGTTTCTGGCTGCTTACCGGGGGGGGGGGCACAGAAAGGACACTTTTTCATGGACTGAGTGATTAATAAGATTTTTTTACTGCATTTGTTCAATACTTCAGTTCAGAAATTCATGGACTTGTGGAGTGATGGAGGGTGGGCCCTGGGGTTTTTAGTAGTTTAGAAAGGGCAGAGTTTGGGCTGTGCCATGGGGCTGTGCCATGGGGCTGTGCCCTGGGGCAGCGGGAGAAGGTTTTGTGGTTTTGTAGAATGTAATGATGGTTCAGCAGAAGGTTCGGTTTTTGTTTTATTTTTGTTTTTTTCTTACTGGTACAAATCCCAAAGATTTCTTTTAAAACGGTAGTCCATCAGGAGGAAATTTAATTGAACAGCAGGTTATTAATTTAATCCTGCTGTTTAGGTGAATATATTAGAGACATTTTATTAAGAACATTTTCCTTCTGCAAAGTATCTCTCAGAAGTAGGTGATGCTCACCCAGGGGCCAGGAGAGAAAGTCCTTTTGAGAAGACTGGATTTTGATTTAGGGAGCCAGGAGCTGTCCTTGGTCCTTTCAGAGGTCCCTTCTATCATTAGGGCTTGCGGGATCATTAGGGCTTGTGGGAGGCAAAGTGGGACCTGGGGCATAGTGGGAGAGAGTCCTGGGAAGGGGTCCGCTGGGGGTGGGTTGGGGCATCTGGGCTCAGGAGGGGCCAGGTGGACTGCGGATCCAGAAGGCATCTCCAGGGCAGTGGGGGAGCTGGAGCTGGAGAAATGGAGCGGCAAATCTGGACGAGCTCGGGGACAGGGGTATGGCCCAACTCCAGCCCCCAGCCCTGGAAGCAGAGGTTCTGGGCTGAGGCCCAGGGAGATTTACGAACTCTCTTCATGTGGCCACTGGGAGTGCTGTGTGGCCGGGCCCATTTCCCACTCTTAGTGGTCTCAAACTTCTGTGGCCCCAGCAGAGGCCTTTGGTCAGTTTACCTGAGACCAGGGGAGACAGAAGAGACAGGAGAGATGGAGACAGCAGGAAGGGGAGGGAGGGCGCCGGCAGTGGCAAGGGCAGGCCGCCCTCAACACCTCGGAGCAGTCTGGCTTGTCTGCCTGTCTGTCTTGTGTTTTCAACACAATATGAAATAATATAACAATGTTACCTAGGAGCTTTATTCATTTATTTACATTAGTGGATTCCACGCAGGCCCCAAGATAACTAATGGCAGCCTGTCCTCTGCCTACGGGGCATGGACGAGGGGAAGGGCAGGCTGTGAGAGGAAATGGTGATTGTATTTCAAAGGTCCAGCTGCAGGGTCATCAAGAGAGGAGGGTAATGGTGACAGATTGCTTCCTTCCGCAGGAAGTTTGCACTCACAAAAGCCAGAAGGAAAAATCACCTCTAATTTGATTAACACTTCGTGCTCCAGGTCTATGATGGCCATTTTAAGACACAAGGAAGTAAAAGTAAATACATTTGGTTCAATAATCAAATGTGGTCAAAACATTAGCTTCCAGAACTTTCACAAAAGTAGCCAGGTTTGTGCTTGAGATGGAAGGTAGCCACACGTGGGGGACCCTGTATGACCCAGCTTTCCTTGAGGGGCAGAGACCGCAGCTACTGTCCCTGGGACACCTGAGGACCACATCAGGGAGCTATGAGTGGGGGGGGGAGTGCAGACAGACAGATGCACACAGGTGTACCCAGCTGAGCCAGCCCCGGCGTCAGGGTGGGAGCTTGAGTGCCTCCAGCTTTCCGTGGAGAGGCTGTGGACTGCACCCCCGACCTGAGGTCCCCCTCCAGGCTGGGGCTTTACCCTCCAGTTCAGGACTGGCAGACATCATCTTTTTTGCCAGCTTTCACCCTTTTCTCTGCTCATGAGGATCCCTGCCATTTTCTGTGATCAAAGGATTGAAAAATTCTTGAGAGAGCCTCTTTTGGTTTTAAAGATTGAAGGCAGCTTCTGTCGTAGGCTCCCCGCCTGTCCAGACCTGTCCCGTCCGTGATAACCTGAGAGCCGTCACATGCGTGGGGCACTTCCGGGACTTTGGCGTCACACGTGTGGCTGAGCCATCCCCAAGCTCTCGGCCACTTTACTTGAACGGAACCCCCTTTTCTCGGCGCTGATGCGTCCCCCAGAACAGTGCATGATGAGTTTCTCAGTCTTCAGAGAGGCTTTTGGGGAAGCTGGGACTGCAGTTAGAGCCAGTTTTCTCTGGCATTGTTGTATAAATGGTGACCTTTTTCTTCTTTATATCCAAAGTCTTGGTTGCCTTCCCAGGGCCGAGGTGCCCGGCTTCAGGCAGGGCCTCACCCTGGCACATCAGCAGCAGGAGGCGTGGACAGCCATGCGCTGCGGCCGTGCCTGGGGCCTCTTCTCTGCTGAGAGTCTGCTCCAGCCACTGTGGCTGCTCAGGGAAACCTGGGCCTGGGAGCCACTCATAGCTCAGCTGGCCAGAGAAACAGCCGCCTTAATGCTGGGAGGGAGCCAGGGCCAGACCACCAGGGCCCTGAGCACCCAGCTGAATTGTGGACTCACCCGAGGGCTCCAGAAGGAGAAGTTTTAGAAGGTGTGGGTTGAGGAGGTGACGAGGCAGGGAGGGGCGGTTAGGAGACAGCTGTGGCCGTCCCAGAACCAGGTGACCATGGCCAGACGCTTTGCCGGCGAGGTCTTCATCTTACCACCTGATCCGGAAAACACTTTTGGGTTCTCCAGACCAGGTCCTCGCCACTGAGAGGATGTTGAAAACAGCTGTGAAAGGGACAGCCCGGTTCCTGTGGCTGCGAGGAAGGTGCAGCTTCCCCCTCTTGAACCTCAGACTCCTGGTGCTTGTCCACTTTCCAGCAGTGATGACTGCGGGCTCGGACGGTGCCACACGGTGACCTGTAGTCCAAGACACCCACTGCCAGCCAGTCACTATCTGCAGGGTGATGCTTGGGCGATGTCCGTTTGATGGTGGCATCTGCCAGGATTGGAAACTCCGCCCTGGCCTGCAGCCCCATGGTGCCTCCTCTGCACCGCCTTCTGGCTCCTGCACTTCCAACAACCAGCTCCGGCTTCTCTCACTGTGAAAATTGGAGGCAATCGATTGCAACGCAGACACTAATGAGGGAACCGAGGAGCTGCAGCCGGCACTCCCAGGGAGAGAAGAGAGAGTCCCACTGCAGGAGGCTGAGAGTGGAGGAAAGGGCACATCTCCAGCCCAGTTCAGGTGACCTCCAGTCCCCCACTCTCGTGATTCAGACAGGGCAGAGGGCTGGCCCTGGAAGAGTGACCAGATGAGAATATGCAGTGAGGGACCAGCAACGCGGGCCTCGGACAGAGTCAGACCCTCTCCCTCCAGCCCAGGGGCTGAACAAGACCCTGCTGCTCTCCCACCAAGGTGATGCAGCATTCACAGACATGGCCACGGTCACAGCCACGATCACATCATCTGCAGGGGACAGAGGACAGGCATGCGGAGACGTGCACCAGGATTGCTGTCACTTTTTACCAGGGTGTGATGTGAGGATGCAGAACGGGGCAGGGAAGGGGGTGGAACCACGAACTTCTGCAGGAAAGGGTCTAAAGTTTACCCAGGAATTCAGGTCTTTAAGGACCAAGTCACATAAAACATGCCGAAGAATCAAAGAAGTGTTAGTCAAGAGGAGAGACAGAGAAGTCTTTACTGAGAGGTGGAGACCGCTGAGAGGAACAGCACGTCCTGGTCTCGTGTCGCTATGGGCAGACAGGATTCTAAACCACCCCCCGCCGCACCCCTGCCCCCCACCCCGCTGCTGTGCTCCTCCTGGACCGTCCTCCCCCTTGAGCCTGGGCGGGGCCGGTGCCGCACCCCTGGCGATGTTGCACTGTGTTGTGTAAGACTCAGCCTTAGCCAGGGGGAGATTCTCTCGCTGGCTTGAAGAGCTGCCCCACTGTGGGGGCCCTGGGAAGCACCTACAGGCAGCTGCCTGGAGCCGAGATTGGCTTCCAGCTGGCTGAAGACATGGCAGGCGTCAGCCCTGCAACTGCAAGACCTGAACTCTCCCAACATCCAGTGAGCTTGGAAGAGGACCCCAAGCACCAGATGAGAACGAAGGCCCGCCAGCACCTCATCTCAGCCCAGTGCGATCTGGGTCGAGGAGCCCAGTGCCCCCATGCTGGACTCAGGACCCACGCAGTACATGGAGTGACACGAGGTGGTGCTTGTGAACCGCTGAGTTTGAAGTAATCGGTTAAGCAGCAGCAGAAACGCACATGTGAAGGAGATTCACTGGCCACCAGTCACCTACCTACCTGCCTGAGGCTGGTGGGCAGACACCCACACACACAGCAAATCATCTGAAGTGGGTTTGTTCCCCCGCAGACAGGAAGCAAGGGTGATAGGAGACTAGGGTGACTCGTGAGCCAGTCCCCCAGGCCCAGGAAAGCTGTGAGGGAGGCCTGAGCCTCATCTACATGTCCACTGTAACCAAGGGACTCCAGAAAGCAGCCCGCAATGAGTTTTATACCCTGGGGTCTTGCGAGCCGCTGGGCTACAGCTCGAAGGACGTCTTATTTCTGGGGTGGGCCCCACACAAAGCCTGGGTGTCTCGGTGCGTTGCATTCCCAGCGCACTCCAGCCGTTCTGGAGGGACACAAGCCAGAAGCAACCGTGTTTGTCCACGGCCACCCAGAGAACAGTCCTGCAGCACAGCCGGATGTAAAAGATGCATGGCTCGCTGCCTACTCAGTTCACAGGTTTTCTTTCTCTGGTTGTTCTGCATTGTTGGACTTCCTTGGTGGTGGTACTGTGTGTGTGTGTGTGTGTGTGTGTGTGTGTGTGTGGGCACGCATGTGCATGTGTGTATCGGTGTGTGCATCTTTGTGCCTGTGTGTGCATTTGTGCAACTATGTGCCTGTGCACGTGTGCATGTGTATATGTGTGCCTGTATGTGCGTGTGTTAGCGTGTCCTGTATGTGTTCATGTGTTTGCATGTGTGTGCAGCTGCGTGTGTACATGCGCCTACATGTGTGTGTGTGTGTGCTTGTGTGTGTGTGTATAGTCACACACACACACACACACACGTGTGTAATCTCAGCCCCAGGGAATGTACTCTCTAGGTGATGTGTTTCTCACAAGCTTGGGAATGTCAGGCTTCCCTCAGAAGTAGTTCACAGGATTCCTCGTCCCCAAGGCTGTCAGGACCCTTTCTTTAGGAGAAGTCCTGTGCCCACCTGGAGGACAGGGAAAGGCCCTGTCTCACACTCAGCTCTTCAGCCTTCCCTTCAGTACCGACCTCGATCCTGGGTCCCCCACCTGGTCTCCTCCCAGCCACTGTACTCTGACCCTTCCCTGAACTGTCCCTGACATGAGACAGTTGGTTTTATCATTATAAGTTGTAATCATTGTAGAGATGGCTTATCTGACCTCCTATATAGATTATAAATACCTTTGCAGGTAAAAACTATACATCATTAATTGAAAAATTATTTTATTATACTTCTAGAACTCCACAATTTTCAAGAAACCAGTGTGGTTATGCCACACAGGGTCTAATCCTCTTCTGCTCTTCCTGCAGAGCTGGGACCTTGGGGGTGTGCACAGGTCCCCGTGAGATGGGTGTGTGCCATCTGACTGGGCTGAGTGAAGCTGCCCATAGCTTCTCTAACAACCCCAGATGCTCCTTGGGCACGTGCATTCGGTCAAAGCTAAAGGGACCCATTCTGCCTGGAGACCCTCCCAGCATCGCCACCCCGCCCTCAGCCCCAGCAGTGCTTCACTGTGTCCTCACTCAGTGGAGGGGGAATCCCTGGGTGGACCCTGGGTCATCCCCACCCAATAAAAGAGCTCATGGGTATTACAGAAAAGGCTTTAATTTAATAGTTAAAGATAGAAATTGCCAGTGAAGAAAATTCATCTGTAATAATACACAAATAAAGCACATGTTTATTGAAATAGAACCTCTATGAGGAATATTTTAAGCATGTGAATGGGATTCTGATTTTGTAAACTTTCAATTACTTTCCCCTCCCTGACCCTGCCCAGGTATTCAGCCATTGCCCAGATCCCAGGGTGGTCTTCCTCAAACGCATGTCACATCTGACTTTTCCTTCTCCCCCTGTCTCTCAAGAGAACGCCCAGCCTCCTAACCAGGTCTCTGACTGCCCTACACCTCAGCCTCTGTCTCTGCTGCCTCTTCCTGCTCCTTCATGGGCTCTGGCATCCCCAGGCATGTTCAACCTCTTGCAGTTCCTGCATTCCCAATAGTTCATGACCTAGCCTTTGCCCCCCACTGCCAACCGGTCCTGGGATACCCCCCCAGGCCGCCCTGGGAACTGTGAGGAGTATTCATGTTCCAAAGTCGCAGCAATCTAGCAGCCGCCTCCGCCCCAGGCTGCTGTGGGGCCCTGCTGAGTCCCACTAGTGTCCAGGTCTGTCTCTGCCATGGTCCTAGTGCCATCTCAGGAGTCTGTTAACTCCTCACCAGCGCCACCCTAGACCATGGGCTTCCTGATTCATTTTCTCAGGAGCCTCAACACCCAGCTTGGGGCCCAAGGCACAGTCAATACATTGTCCCTGTTTTTAAATGCATGTGTTTATATTCTAAATGTTTTAAACATTCCCCTGCTCTATCAGCTGAGAGTCTAGAAGCAATGACACGTCGCTAGCAACGAACCCACCGGTGCCCAAATCTTAGTTTCTCTAAGAGTCAGGGCTTCTTGGAGAATTGACTGATACAAGGGCAAAGGCGGGACAGGCAGAAGATGAGCCTGGAGCACCCTTAGTGGCAGAAAGTTAGGTGATGCCCCGAAGAAACAAATGATGAGCACCTGCCAGAGGGACGCGGGAGCTGGGAACCCACCACGGGCACTCACCGAGGCCAACGTGAAAGAAGCTGAGCAGGAAAAGAAGCAAAGTCACGCTGGAGTCCAGCTCGAACCTGGGCTGAATATCCATGAGTCCATAGCAAGATAAATAAAAGACTGCATAAGTAATGCAGAGGCACGGATGAGCATCCACCCAGAACATTTCCTAGTCACTCATTAGTGACTTCTCCTCCTCGAAAGCAGAGCACAACCCGTGCCCCTAACTATGGGCTGCACATGGCGACGTCCTTCCAGAGTGGACAGCACGGAAGAGGACTTCGCAGTGGGGGACCTCAGCCAGTCGGCCTCGGCCACCACTGTCAGGGAGGAGTCCTGTCAGCAGTGTGCACCCTGGCTGTGATGTGATGAGAATGGCATTTACTTGTGTGGTCTTCCTCCCAAAACCCATGACCCCAGGCTATTTATGAGGAATACCTCAGACAAATCCCAACCGAGGAGCGTCAGGACCCTGATGGCAGTGCACCTGACTGAGGCTCCTCAAACCATCACGGTCATCAAAGAAAGGCAAGGGCCGTCTGAGACCCTGTCACAGCCGAGAGGAGCCCAAGGAGATACGGTGGCCAAATGTGACAGGGTCCTGGGCAGAAACAGAAAATTGAGTAAAACCTAAAGAAAGCTGAATAAATGCAGACTATTGCTAGTAATAATGTATCCATGTTGGTGGTGACAAATCTTGCCTGCTAATATGTTAAAGATATGAGAAATTGAGTCTAACTATATGGTAACTTTCTGTAATATTCTTGCAAAATTTTGGTAAGTCTAAAACGATTGCAAACAAAATAATTCACTCTTTAAATGACCTACTTAAAAGAGGTTAAGCGGTGATTACAAATCAACTAAACTCAGCCTATTTTCAAGACGTGGTTCTTTGTTATGGCCTATAGGGGTTCTGAAAATTTTTACAAATATAGTTTCTCCTTTCGAGATGGGGTGTTCCAGAATGTCACACCTTCGCAGATATAATTGAGGTTTCAGATCAGGGACACAGCCCTGGAAGATACTCAAGAAAGAAATAGTCACGAGTCTACAAATTAAGTTTTCTGATGTTCTAGGTATCGATTTTCTTGGAAAGTTCAGCACGTATAACGCTTACACAGCACCACATCACTGAGTGTGTTGTACCTTAATGCTGGTTTTCTTCTTTGTTTATTTTTAACCATGGATCATTTCAGCACAGCTCCTGGCTCAGCATTAGATGCTAACAGCAACTCTATTGAATATCTCTCTTTAGGTATCAGCATTTTCTACCTGGGAGAAAGAATTACACAAAATTGTGTTTGACCCACGCTATCTCCTGCTCAACTCTGAGGAACGGAAACAGGTAACGTGGCGGGGAAGGCACTTTGACCGCAGAGACGCAGCGTTAACGCTGCTGCTGCTTCCGGGGCCTGGGGAGCTTCTCGTTGCTGAAAAACGACACTTGTGCCGTGAATTTGGCCAGTGGGGAAGAGTTGCAGCTCGGGTACTGTAGCTTGCGAGCTTGTGAACAGAGGAGTTGGGGAACTGGGGAGGTTTTCCGGTCATTATTCTTACCTCACCATTTGGTTATGACCCTGTAAGACAAATGCATTTGAAGATGAAAATACAAATTTTAGGAACATTAACCCTCATTCCAAATGACAATAACTAGTATGTTAAAAATACTAAATACTGAAGTTATTATATAAAAACAGTGAAATGGGTGGTCTTATGTAAGACCTGAAGGTTTTGTATACTTAAAGTCTTATATAATATGAAAATTGTCAGGATCAAAATGAAGTCACTAATGTTAAGAAAACTCTGGCAAGTAGAATGGGGGAAGGCCAGGGAGAGAGCGTTCTCAGACTTGGATACCTGATCACTAAAAAGACCACAAGAATCACAGCCTTGCATATAAGGCCATCAAAACCTTTTTTTTTTTTTTTTTTTTTTTTTGAGACAGGGTCTCACTTTGTCACCCAGGCTGGAGTGCAGTGGTGCAATCTCAGCTTACTGCAACCTCTGCCTCCTGGGCTCAAGCCATCCTCCCACCTCAGCCTCCTGAGTAGCTGGGATACAGGCACCAGCTACCACGCCTGGCTAATTTTTATACTTTTTATAGAGACAGGGTTGCTCTATGTTGCCCAGGCTGGTCTTGAACTCCTGGACTCCAGCAATTGTCCCCCCTCGTCCTCCAGAAGTGTTGGGATTAGAGGCGTGCACCACTGTACCTGCCTCATCACAGCCTTACACACACAGAAAGCACTTCTGCAAGGACACCCGCCCAGCAACTGCCTGTCCAACCTTGACTGGCTTCATCCTGTTATGGATCTCTGTATGCAAAGATAATTATTTCCAAACAATTATTCAATCCTCTCATTTTTTTTCCCTTAAAAATCATTGTCCTTTTTTACTTCCCTAATGGCATGTGTATTTTCATTGCAATGCTCTCTTCCGAAATAAGCAACCATTTCCTTTTAAAGAGCCTCTTTCTGCTTGTTCTTAGGATGACAATAATAGTAATGAAATAGGAGTGGTCCAGAGAACAATACCATCACAGGAGAGGGTGGAGGTTCTAGAAATCATCGCCCAGAAACACAAGGCATTGATTCGAGGCGGTTCTCTGGGGGTATTTAAAGGAGAGACCTGCCAGGGATCTGCCCTAGCTTTTTACAAATTCGGTCCCTGAGTCAACACTGCTTTCTGTATCTAACAGTCAGTGGGACAGACGATGTTGGCTCACAGGAGTGGCCTGCGGTTGCTGTGTTAGCTGACACAGCCTGGGTCTGTGTGGCTCGTGAAGCCTGTCGGAGAAGGGCCCTGAGGTAGACTCTGGAAGGTCCAGACTTCCCTGTCCCCGTTAGACTCCACGTGTGAGGTCACGTCTTTCCCTCCCTTTGCCCTTTGAGTCCAGAAACGACGAACATGGGAGGTGAGCTGAAGACAGAAGTACCAGAGTTCATTCGGGAGGAGAGTTCTCTTACCAGGGCCCCTATGTTGGTGTCCAGCGGATTCTCACACCAGTAGAGTCTCATAAAGCCCTGGATGGAGAGTACAGGAATTGTGATTTTATTTTCAATTCCGTCCTTTGCTCATAAAGTTCCTTTAAGCAAATGCCTGAGATGATGTCAGAGAAGCTCCAGCCCACAGAGTCTCAGTCACTTGGACCCACATTGCTGGTTGGAACCAGCTCCCGCTGTGTTCCCCACCCCCCACTCCCCCACCCTCACCCACCACCTGCACTCACGGGAGCTGGACCATCTCCCGGAGCAGGCTCAGGGGGTAGGCTGGGCAGCATGATGTGGTCCCAGGATTGACTGCCTTGGAATACAGAACCTGAACCTTTCAGGAACTTGGAATTAATTATCCTTTGTTGTCTTCTAGCCGAGTTTCATTTTCTATAAAGAAACATTTTAAAATATAAAATATATGAAATGTGTTATCATAGTCTCAAAATAATGCTACAATAGCTGAGTTTGGGTGTTACGTATTTTTTCCTATAGCTAAGGAAAACCCTAAACTTTAATAATTGCTAATATTTCACCACTTTGATGCAATTTTTTAAATCAAAAATTTCAGCTATGGGCTGGGCTTGATGGCTCAACCCTGTAATCCCAACACTTTGGGATGCCGAGGTGAGGGGATCACCTGAGGTCAGGAGTTCAAGACCAGCCTGGACAACATGACAAAACCCTGTTTCTACTAAAAATGCCAAAAAATAGCCAAGTGTGGTGGTGCTTGCTTGTAATCCCAGCTACTCGGGAGGCTGAGGCGGGAGAATTTCTTGAACCTGGGAGGCAGAGATTGCAGTGAGCTGAGATCGCACCACTACACTCCAGCCTAGGCAAAAAGAGCAAGACTCCATCTCAAAAAAAAAAAAAAAATCAGTTATAAAAATGCATAGCAAGGAGCCTGTGATTTTATGTGACAGAATCACTGGAGGCCACAGGCAGGAGCCGCAAACCTGGCAGTGTCTAAAAACCATTAGCACGTCTGTGGCGTGAGCTGCCACTGACTTCTTTGCTGTTGTCAATTGTTCTCTCTCTGTGCCATGGATACTTTTTGAGGCCGTTAGTCCCTTTAACGGAAGGTGAATAAGTAAGATCATCCCCACCATAAAAAAGAAAATTCAAATTTATGATCAAGCCCCTTCCAAATATTCTATTTTAATGCTAAGGCACATCTCTTAGAACAGCTGGGAACACAAGGGCCCAGTTGGCTTGCTGGATTGAAGTGGTTCACAGGCAGGGCAGCACCAGCCCAGATGTCTGGGGGGCATAGGCATCCCACCCAGGGCTCATTCAAGGGAGCACTGTGAGGCCGGACCTTCTTCAGGCCATCGTCAGAGACAGCAGATGCCAACCCTGACGGGACTGGGCCCACCTGGGCTGGGATGCCCTGCCCTCGCCTGGCTGGGTCATCTGCAATTAGGTGAGATGAGAGCATCGCTCATGCTAAGTACCCATTGCCTGGGGAAACCCTTAACCATCCCTGCGAAATCACCCAGAGGGAACCGCAGGCCTGTGCTAAGGTCCCAGAAGGCCCAGCGAGAGAGAGGAGAAGGCAGCCCACGCCGTAGCCCCCGCACCAGAGTGTCCAGAGCGCAGAAGAAGTGCCTGCAGCCTCTCCCAAGGGGGAGCATGGCAGCTCGAGTGCACAGTGGGAGGGAAGCTGAACTGGGGAAAGAAAATCACAGCCGGACCCCATCCAAAGAGCACAGTGCTGTTTAGGAAGAACTAGGTTAGAAGTGTCAGACGTGGAATCTGTACAGGACCTAGCGCCACACAGCGTTTCCATGGGGAGGGCTAAGGCCCCTGGTGTGACATTCTCAACCCTCCCTCTCCCCTCCCAGGGCTGCTGCACAGGAGAAGAGGGAGATCCTCCCAAGAGTCAGGGTCAGAGGGCAAAGCAGGCCCGTTTCTATGGCAACAGTAGTGTTTTGTTTTATTGTGCAAGAACATACAGCAATGATGTCACGGCCAGTGGAATCTCTTTAGAAAGTCATGCTCCACGTTGGATAAAACTGATATAATTTGCTAAAGATGAAAAACAAAACCTGCTATGTTAAATTATAGCAGCATAAAATAAAACAACAGAGCAAAGTGGGAGGAAAGAGAAGCCGTTGATGGGGTGGAGAAGTGATTCTGGGCAGAGAGAGAAGCAGGTGTCCTGAAGAGCCCTGAGCCCACAGCCAGCCAGGCTTTCTCTCAGGTTTAAAATTAATAGAGCAAAACTCTGGCTAATGATGGAGCCACATGCTTTTATTTGGATAATAACCCTGCATTCATTTTTTTTATTAGTTAAGTATAAGACAACTGAGAACTTACACTGCTGTTTGCCTTGAAGATAAAAGAAGCCAGTCATACTCTTACTTACATATACATGCACACATTCTCAGTTTGTCATATTTATGGATGTTTCATTTTGCTGCTGTATCTTCAGGAGACCAGTGGCATTTTGGATTCATAATCCTGTAAAGTTTTGCCACTACTGAAATGCAACCTGAACCAATAAGACAAAGTCGGAAAAGAGCCGCTCCGGAGAAGGGGCTGAGCAGTGCTGGGCCGAGGCTTGCACCTGCCCGCCCTTCCCTTCCCCACCCCCCACTCACCTGGAGGAGTGTAGAGCAAGCCGGATGCTTGGTCCCCCGGTCACATTCTAGGATCTGCCTGGCCGTTGGTTGGATTGGTGCACAGTTGCTATTTATTGGCCTTAGAGGATCCTATGTGGACTTTTTCTTGGTATTTTATTTCTGTTTGCATAAACACATCTTCAGTTTATTTTTAATGTCCTTGAGTTTAGAGTAGCATTCAGAATGGAGTAACTCTGCCCCCTCTTTGACTTTATAAATGACGATTTTTCGGTTCTTAGAACAAGGATCCATCTTAGTCTGACAGAAAGAGGTTTTGTGGCCTGTCACGAAAAGATTGCATCTCGTTATGCGGCTGCCAGGTCCCAGGAGGAGTGCCTGGAGCCTTGCCCAGAATTGCCTGCCATCTGACGTTCCCGTCCTTCCCCACCAAGGAGCAGGGTTTTCCTGTTTGGGGCAGCATTTGAGACACACTTCTGGTCAAACTGGGGCGTGCCCAGTGCTCGAGGGTCAGGCCTCCTGGTGGGTTGTTTCCACACTGGCGATCTAGGCAGCCTGGCATCCGTGACTTCCTTGGAAGAGGCCACTTATGAGTCCATGAGGCCATGAGTCCTCCCCCAATGTGCCAGACTCCAAGGTTCACAAGTGGGGATCAGAGATGCTGAGTTTACTTTGTTTTCACAACTTAAGGCCATTTTTTGGAGACTCGAATGTCAATTATGTCACCCCAGGAAGTGACTAGCACAAACTCAGCGCTCTACTGTGTGGTGATGCTGCTGGCAGTGCCAAGGAAGTGGGGGAGGCCGCGCATGGCAGATGCTGCCCGGAGGCCACTGTGAGGAACACTGCAGCCTGCAACGTGGGCTCCAAATTGCCACCTGGTTCCAGACGCCTGCAGATAGGGCGCCCAAGTCATCCTCCACATTTCTCTGGCAGAGCTGTTTCGCGTTTGACCCAGAAATGGTGCCTGTATGTAGAGAAAGGCTGGGGCTTGTGGGGACCCCAGGTTTAATTATTCACTTGGATCACTGAGAGCCATGCTGAAGGGCATTGCTCATAGCCCCAGCAGCTGTGAAAGGGGACAGCTTGCGTAGATGCTTGCTGCTTTTTCACGCTGTGCTTGCAATACAAGATTTCATGTCTGATATGCAGTTTCATAACGCTTTTCTTCTGTGTCTAAGATATTTGAACAGTTTGTCAAGACAAGAATAAAAGAAGAATACAAGGAAAAGAAAAGTAAATTGCTGCTAGCCAAAGAAGAATTCAAGAAACTTCTAGAGGAATCTAAAGTGTCTCCCAGGTATGGTGAAAGAAACAGACCAGACGATTTCTGGGGCTGGGAACTTGCCAGTTACAAGAGGACTCTTCAGGTTTGTTTTTGTTACATTGTGTAAGCCAGCCTTCCACGGACATGGAAGTGTGAGCTTTAAAGACCTGCCTGAGCCCCGACCATGCTGCCTGCGTGTGAGCCTGCAAACACCCCTTCGTCAGTCTGGGGGAAAACGGGCTATTTATTTGCTGACCAAATGCATCACAACCATTTTATCCCCCACCTCGCATGCATTTCAAATGTCTACAGCGCCTGACTGACCCAAATAACCAGTCAATAGATAAGCACTCATGAGATGGGGTCTAACTTCTGATCTAATGATCAAGAAGCAAAAATGCACAAACTACAAAAACAGCACCGTAACCCCTGCCACGCTCCTCGGTCCCAGATGTCCTGACACTTGGTCCCAGAGTAAAATGAAGATTTGATATACTGGACAAGTGAACTGAGTTACCTTGGTTGCCAAAACTTACTAAAATAATAAACGAGGCATTTTTTTCCATGAAATAAGACACTTATAAGAAAGCAGATGTTAGAAATTGGAAGAATACATAAGTAACTCTTTCTTAAAAGTTAGCTTTCATCGGCTGATCCTTAAAAAGTAATGCGCATGTACTACTTATAGAATTCTAAAACTACAAGTTTTGGAAGCATAAAAAATGACGGACAGTGTATTCTTCCTTTAGACTGGAACACGCAGATCTCTTTGTTTTCGTCTTTGCTTTGCTTTGTTGTGGGTTTGTTTTGAGACAGAGTCTCGCACTATCACCCAGGCTGGAGTGCAATGGCATGATCTTGGTTCACTGCAACCTCTGCCTCCCGGGTTCAAGGAGTTCTCCCTGCCTCAGCCTCCCAAGTAACTGGGATTACAGGCACCCACTACCACACCCAGCTAATTTTTGTATTTTTTAGTAGAGATGGGGTTTCACCATGTTGGCCAGGCTGGTCTTGAACTCCTGACCTCAGGTGATCCACCCACCTCTGCCTCCCAAAGTGCTGAGATTACAGGCGTGAGCCACCACGCCCAGCCAGCATCAGTTTGTAAATGGACATTAATTGATGCTTTCTGTGAAAGCATAGGCCTCCTTCGTTTGACCTATGATTTGATGGATTAATAATTGGGTGACCTAAGTTAGTGCTAGTTACACAGTCCTCACACAACTTCTCTAACTAGTCCAAGCACGGGTACTTGCTGAATGGGAAAAAAATAGCATGAGTCATCTTCATCAGAAGTGCTAATATAGACAAGCAAATGTGTGCTCTGTTGCTTGCAAACTGTGATTTTCTATGGTTAAAGCAGTCATGACAATGCTAGGTTCTAGCCATGGCTTAGCTGTGTCCACCCCCCCAGGTGGCCATGCGACGGGGGCAGAGGAGGCGAGGGCCCCCGGATGGTCATGGGACAGGACAGAGGAGGAGGTGAGGGCTCCCAGGTGGTCATGGGACAGGACAGAGGAGGCGAGGGCTCCCAGGTGGTCATGGGACAGGGGCAGAGGAGGCGAGGTTTCCCAGGTGGTCATGGGACAGGACAGAGGAGGAGGTGAGGGCTCCCAGGTGGTCATGGGACAGGACAGAGGAGGAGGTGAGGCTCCCAGGTGGTCATGGGACAGGACAGAGGAGGCGAGGTTTCCCAGGTGGTCATGGGACAGGGGCAGAGGAGGTGAGGTTTCCCAGGTGGTCATGGGACAGGACAGAGGGAGGTGAGGTCTCCCAGGTGGTCATGGGACAGGACAGAGGAGGCGAGGGCTCCCAGGTGGTCATGGGACAGGACAGAGGAGGCGAGGTTTCCCAGGTGGTCATGGGACAGGACAGAGGAGGAGGTGAGGGCTCCCAGGTGGTCATGGGACAGGGACAGAGGAGGCGAGGTTTCCCAGGTGGTCATGGGACAGGGGCAGAGGAGGTGAGGTTTCCCAGGTGGTCATGGGACAGGGGCAGAGGAGGCGAGGTTTCCCAGGTGGTCATGGGACAGGGACAGAGGAGGCTAGGGCTCCCAGGTGGTCATGGGACAGGACAGAGGAGGCGAGGGCTCCCAGGTGGTCATGGGACAGGGGCAGAGGAGTCGATGGCTCCCAGGTGGTCATGGGACAGGGGCAGAGGAGGCGAGGGCTCCCAGGTGGTCATGGGACAGGGACAGAGGAGGCGAGGTTTCCCAGGTGGTCATGGGACAGGGACAGAGGAGGCTAGGGCTCCCAGGTGGTCATGGGACAGGACAGAGGAGTTGATGCCTCCCAGGTGGTCATGGGACAGGGACAGAGGAGGCGAGATTTCCCAGGTGGTCATGGGACAGGGACAGAGGAGGTGAGGTTTCCCAGGTGGTCATGGGACAGGACAGAGGAGGCGAGGGCCCCCAGGTGGTCATGGGACAGGGGCAGAAGAGGCGAGGTTTCCCAGGTGGTCATGGGACAGGACAGAGGAGGCGAGGTTTCCCAGGTGGTCATGGGACAGGGGCAGAGAAGGCGAGGTTTCCCAGGTAGTCATGGGACAGGGGCAGAGGAGGCGAGGTTTCCCAGGTGGTCATGGGAAAGGGGCAGAGGAGACGAGGGCTCGGGGAACATTCCACAGCCCCTTCCCTGCCTTAGTTCACAGCCTGGCCTTGGCCCTTCTTATCCCGGCCCTAGGATAAGTATTGGACCTTCCCGTGCTCCAGAGTTGTCCTCCAAATGGGAGGATGGCCTCACAGACCTCAGAAAGTGACTAGGAGGACATGTGAGGGGCTGCAGGGAGGGACCACTGTAGCGCCTGGCAGGCAGGAGGAACTCCGAAAGTGATAGCTGTCATTACTATTAAGACACTGGTCAACATTCTGTGTCTACCTATTGATAAAATAGTAGCAGTAAGCCACATACTCCCCTTCTAACGACTATATCATGAAGACAAAGGAAAAAATATTCAGAGTGCATTGAGCAATTCAAAAATGATGACACACAGACACAAGGAAAATGAGTGATAGAAATTAGAAGGGAGCTAAACTGACTTTTTAAAATTAGATTTAATTGCTGCTATTTTTTAAAATACACTTTATTGTAGATATTTAAACAGCATCATGTCATAGGGCACATAGAAGTCATAAAGTGCTTACGATAACGTAGCAGATTGTAAAATTCACACTTGGGATACATCGCTTTTATAATTATAAAGCTTTTTTTATTATTATTTTAAAAGTAGCTAAGTTTGCAGCATTTCAAGAGCTTTTTCCAGATCTGACTGCTGTTCCGTAGGCATCGGTAGTGACAGATGTGCAATTCCCGTGACCACGTGCTGGGCAGCCAGGCGCGTCCCTGTGCAGGCCACGTGGGCCTCCAGAGCAGCCTCCTGGGGCTGTGTAGCCTCCTGCAGCCACACAGGCCCATCCTGGTCAACCTGTCTCAGCCTCAGTCCTGAGCAGCCTGTGGGAATGGTGGTGAGGGGACAGTCCGGAACACTCCCAGACAGGCCCTGGCCCAGCCCTGCCCGCCTCTCAGGAGAACAGCCACCAGGGACTGGGTCTTAGCCAGGTGGGGTTGGCCATCCGGTGGGGTTGACACCTGGTGCTCCTTCCTGAAAGCCCGCAGTAGCTGCCTCCTTCATGGCAGGCTGGGCTGAGTCCCACTTAGCGGAGAGAGAGCAGAGATGCAGGGCGCCTGACCCAGCTGACCTCCCTGAGCTCCCGCCACAGCTGGTCAGCATCAGGAGAAAGCCGCTGGTGCCCCTCGGCATGGCTAAGGGGCCACAGACAGACGCAAGAGGCTCCCTTTCTTTTTAGGGACACTTCTTGTCAGAGAGGCCCAGAATAGGGCCTGCCTAGCAGCTGTCCCTGCCCCGCCCTTAACTGAGAATGTGTAGATGCCTCTCTAGCCAGGGGAGCATGGACTGACTGATCCCCTGCAGGTCAGAGGTGGAGGGTGGCTTAGCCACGGCACACCAAGGTTGTTATGACATCAGTAAAGGAAGGAAGAGCGAAGGAGGGAGAGAGGAAGAAAGGAACAGAGAGAAAAGGAGGGAGGGAGAGAGAGAAGGAAGGCGGGAGGGAGAGTACTAAGGAGGAACGGAAGGCAGGGGAGGCAGGAAGGAGGGAGGGATGGAAGAGGGCAGCCAGAGAGGAGCACTTTTCTTGGAGAGATGTGTAAACAAGCAACCCCACAGACAGAGAGCAGAAAAACAGCAGCGCCCTGAGGAAGGAGCGAGACAAATTTGCTCCGTGGCAGAAATGAGCTTGAGTCTGCTAATGATTTGCCTTGTCTTCTAACAGCCATGTCGGCATAATCTTGTTGTTTGTATATTTCAGAAGCTATTAAGTGATAATAATGTAACACAATAATTTAGTGTCTGCAAGGAAGTGTTAAATTCTCTGTAATGAGAAATTGGGGGGAATAAGAAGAACCCCCTGGACAAAGAATGACCTCATTTTCCAGGCACCCTGGAGCACGATGCCCAGGCCAGGCCCTGCTCCACTGGGGCTGGAGCAGCGAGTGCGTCCCCACCGGCCAGCAGCTCCGCGCCTTGGCCCCTCTACCCCGTCCCTGCTTCTGGCTTCAAGTTCAAGGCTAAGAGAACAGGAAGCTGTGGGGCCCGGTGCCTGGGAAGGTCAGCGTGGTCACCGCAGAGCCACGTCCTGTTTTGCCCTCTGAGCTGCCCCAGCCTTGAGAACGGCCTTGCTGGTCTAGGCCGGGTCCCTTGCGTTTTCTTTTGGGGCACCACCTGGCCTGGCGTCTCCAATCTGCTCCATCACATTTCCTTTCGGGCACCACCTGGCCGGGCGCCTCCAATCTGCTCCATCAGTATCTGGGGCTCGCTGCTTGCCAGGCACTGGGCTAGACATTCAAGACAAGTATTGGAGAACAAAGCAGATGACACCTCCCCATTCGAGTGTGGGAGCCCAATTCCACCATTGAGGTTTAACGAGATCACCACTGTGGCAAGGGCTGTGATGGAGTCACAGTTCTCTGAGCCTCAAGACAGGGCGAGTTTCTCAAAGAAGACACCCTGGCCTGGTTTCGCAGGATGAGCTGCTCTAACTGGGGAAAGAAACAAGGGAAGGGTGTGCCGGGCGGTGGGCACAGGATAAGAAAGACTGTGGCAGGCATTCGAGCATCGTGGTAGCAAGGGGAGGGACCCAGCAGACCCGGCGGGCAAAGCTGTGATGGGGGCGGGTGGGCGTAACAGGTGTATGAGACAGCGGAGGAGGCTGGTGGGGGCGGCTCATTTCCGGAGACCACTCAGAGGAGAGACGAGGGGGCCCTGCAAGTGCGAGTGGGTCAGGGCCCCACAGGACCCCGGTGAGGACCAGACAGGGCCGGCCAGAGCCGCTCACCCACTGGTGCCCTGCAGCCCACAGCCAGGCCTGGTGGAAGGGCTCGCTGCTCGCTCAGGCAGTCCCCCGAGGGTTGTCTGGGGAGACCAGGGTCACTCTCAAGAAGGTGTCTCAGGAAACTCTTTCTATTTCAGGACCACGTTTAAGGAGTTTGCAGAGAAATATGGCCGGGATCAGAGGTTTCGACTTGTTCAGAAAAGAAAGGACCAGGAGCATTTTTTCAACCAATTCATACTTATTCTTAAGAAACGGGACAAGGAAAACAGACTAAGGCTGCGGAAAATGAGATGAGTTTATGAGAATGCAATAATCCTGGGGGCTGGCCCTGGGCCTGCTGGGGCGAGGGGTCAAGGTGGAGACAGACGTGGGTGTGAGGCGGCCGGGACCTGCACAGCCCAGTGGTCACCGGCGCGGGGTCTTCGTTCTCAGAGGATTACTGTTTCATATTGAAGCTCTCTTTTTTGTACATTCAGAGTTTGATGCATTTCTAATCACGATATGTCGATCCCTTAATTGTTTTAATTATGCAGATGACTTGTAATATACACAAATTATAAATCCACTGCAGGACTCTGGGGAAGCAGGAACCGGAGCCTCTGTAACAACTTCAAGGCGTTGGTTTCATCACCTGAGACGATTATCGAAAACTTTTCTGAAAACCTTTGTGAATGATTTCATTCCTCCAGGATTCCGGCGGTGTTGAGGAATTCCTGACTCCGTCCCCAGGTCTTGGTCTCGTTTCTGAGTAGCAGCAATAGGGTTTTCATCATTAATCATAGTGACAGCTGTGAGCATCCCACACTGGACCACGGACCACTTACAGGTTTCCAAGGGTGGCGGGGCGTTCCTCCCAGAGGGGCATCCTGGCTTAGAGCAGGGGGCCGTGCTGGTTGCCACAGGTCCTACTTCAAAAGAATTATTTTGTACAAAATCATCGTATTAATATTTGAGTTATTTTTATTGTATGCCCAGAGTTTGCATGAGATTTTTTCTCATCACCTTTGTATAAAAAATTTTTAATTTTTTTTAATAAATATTTTAAACCAGTGTGTGTGTGTGTATGAGTGTATAACTAAGATATTCCTTATGATTTTAAGCTGCAAAATTGTGTTTCAACTAAAGATACTCAGTTCTGAAAGATTCAGGGGAAAAAGAAACCCCGATGATTGCAATAAAGATTATGAAAATGCCAGTCACACAGAATCTTACTTTTTAGCATAGTTAATAGTCCTGGGTGGAACCTCGTGTGGCAAAGCCTTCACTAATTAGTTGCATTCCTTAAACTATTGAACATCCGTTTATTTCAAGATTTATGGAGTTCTGTGTTCAGACATAATGTCTTTGTCCCCTAGTAAACAGTGCCACAGCCCCTCACCTACCTACCTTCTCCTTAATTAGTTCCCATGAGAACACTTTTTCCCACACTTATTAGGACGTAATTGGGCCAGGTGGAATCCTGTCTTCACTGGGATCAACCGTGATCCCAACACCGGCCCTGTTAACACCTCATCTTCTGTGTCGGGCAGCCCCTGGGGGTCCCAGGGCCATCGCTCAGGATCAGGCCATTTTTGGTGCGAGCTGCCCTCCCACCTGGCCATGACCCATGGAGTTGGAAGTGCCAGCAACGGAGCTGCCGGAGCTAGACTCCGGAGGAGCAAGTGTCGGCTGTGGATCAGCAGGGGCCTGTCATGAAAGCGAAACCACCCTGTGATTTGAACAGGGACCTGTTAATGGACAGAAGGATGACTACCCTAGGTAACGGGAGTCTGGAGGCTCCTGAATAACGTAGGAGTGGCAGGTGACAGGAACAGCCAGGGCCACAGAGCTCAAGACAGCGTCGGAGGAAAAGGCCTCCCCACCAGGGCGGGTGTCTGCACCTCTTTGAAGAAGGCACAGCTGTGGCTGGATGCAAGGAGACAAGTCACTGAGGTGCTGTGCAGTGGGGGACTTGCTGGAAGCCCCACCCCCGGGGTGCTGGGACAGCACGTGTGTCTCATTAGGAGGACTCTGTCGGGGTGGGGAAGCTGCAGGCACTGGGTACTGCTGGCACTTATCAGGGCAGGCTGCGGGACTGAAAGGGAGGAGTTTCTGGGACCCCTTGGGTTTTGCAGGAAAGGACTGCCCTCTCCTGCCACCCACTGTGATGCATTTGCAAAGCCACTGCTGCTGGCTTCTTGCCCTGGCACAGGCTGATGACCCAAGCACAGGATACCAGGAACTGCAACCTGCGTGGGCCCCTAGACTGCAGCCCAATCCACCCACCCAAAACCGCAGGTGCACAGCAGCGTTTCACTCAGAGTGGACGCAGCATGGACAAAGCTGCCGTGACCGTCCCAAGAGACTCAACTCATGGCCCCAGCCCCGCCCCTGCCCACAGTGCTGCCTCCTGCTGAGCTCCTGGGCCCCCAACAGAGGAGGGAAGGTGCCTGCCGGGACGCATGGGGGAACCACCAGTTGTGCTGGCTGCAGACATCAGTAATGGTCTGGTCTGGAGTGGTGCTGACAGCCGCCGTGAAGGTGGAGTCTCAGTCAGTGGCCTTGGGCTGTCAAAGCCACCACTTTGTAAACCTCGCCCTCCTCTCTGTGAATGGGGAGCACCGGCTTCTGGGCTGGGGTTACCAAGTGACCAACTCCAGCAAGACATGAAGAGGTCTGGAAAGAGTGGGGATGGACACAGTGCAGAGAGATTTTCGTCCCATGCGCTTGCGAGATCCCCATCACAAGGCAGGTGAAGGGGTTATGGTGCCCGCTCTAACACCAGGAGCGAAGACCATGGCTCCGCGGCTGCCAGCTCTCGTAAGCTCTCCTCCGTCACCCCTAGCAAGTGACCATCTGTGGGCCGTTAGCGCCATGACCCTCTAATCCTGCCATGATTCCCATCATCACCCAGATAATGATGGAATGCTGATGTCAATGCACAGTGATACCGGAAATGATGTCAGCAGGAGCTCACGGGGGAGGGCAGCATCCTAGCTGTTTCCATGGAACGTGAAAGGACCCGCCCTCTCTCAGTGCTTAGGAAACAAGGGAAGAGTGTGCCAGGTGCCCCTGGCCTGGAGGAAAACTCCTGGGTATTTTTGCTTTTCATCCAAATATGCGGGGCCTGGTATGTTAGTTCACACAGCCATGAATATGAATCTCAGAGAATTAGATGATTGGACGTTGTGGACAGCTGAGTGATGGAGCTACCTCCTGGCTATGGTTGTGTCTACCTTCAGCCCGTCTGTGGGCCTATCAGCAATGCCGTGGAGACGAGGGGGGATGCGGGTGTAATTAGGGACGTGGTCGGGTAGCAGAACGCGCTCTGAGACTGCACATGCGTGTCCATGGGGAGCGCATTTCCAACATTCTCCTACTTTGGGGGCTGCAGCTATAAATAACCTTTTTAAATTTGGTATATATTTAAGATACTATAGAAAAACAGTATTAGGTTATAATTTCATTTTTGTATGCTCCATGTTCACTTTAAATGCCACTAACATAACTTGGATGAACTTGTTAATAACCTCTGAACTCGTAGAATTTAGCAGGAAGCTACAGTATTCTATTAGAGTGTCCATCAGGAATCACTGAATCCCACTGACTACCAGCAAGAGAGCGGAAGGAGAGCCAGGCCCGGCCTTGGTCACGGGACAGAAGCTTCCCTCCTAGCTCCAGAGCCCAAGAGCTTCCCAAGAGGGCTGGCTGGGCCTGCCCTCTTCTCCCCTTCCTGGGCCTGGCCCTTCACTCTACGCCTCCCTTTCACTGAGCCAGGCCTCCCCTGGCTCCCTGCTCATCCTCCTCTCGGACTCTGCTCTTAGACTTGCCCCTGGGTCTCAGCTCGGGGTTCTCTGCCCACACCCTCCCACCCGGCCTCGTCTCTCTGCCTGAGATGTCTCAGCTCCTGCTTGGTGCTGCCAGCTCTGCCAGGCCCTCCGCACATCAGAACATGCCCCTTGCCTCTCTCCTGCTCCCTTGGCACCCCCCTGCTCTGTGGGGGAGGCCCCCACAGGGAGGATGAGGGGATCCCTGGGCCTTCCTGGCCTTGAGCAGTCGTGACCAGAGGAGGAGCGTAGTGTGATGACGGAGATGGATGAGCCTGCGTGGACTCCTGTCCCCGCCGTTTCTTCACAGATGGCTAGCAAACATTTTTCTGCTGTGGTTTACTAAGTATTCCGTTCATTTCCTTACTAAATGTTTATTGTCGCTACTGTTTAGTCTCTTGTTGTTGCTTCATTTGAATGATCTCCTTCAAACAATCCATTAACAATAATAAGAGAAAGTTGTATTCCCCCAAAAATACTTACTTTTTATTTTTTGCTTGTCTTTTCTCCATCAAGAATGTGAAGTGTGACGCAGGTGAAAAGCTCCTAATTCTTTGTAAGACGCTGTCAGCGTAATGAAGCCATTCCCCTGCCCGGGCCTGCCCCTGTGAAGAGACGCATGAACATGGGCATTTGTAAAATCACCTCGCTCTCTGGCATGGGCAATGAGGGAGGGAGGGCTGTCCCCATGTGAACAGGGACAGAGGGGGACAGAGGACAGCATGGAGGAGGGGGCACAGAAAACAGGGATTCAGGCAGCTGCTCGGGAGAGCAGAATTCAAGGCAAACAGAGAATTGCTTCCACACAGTTTTAGGGATTTTGTCTTGGGATCAAATCCCTTCCTGCCTCCAAGCTCTGTTTTCCAAGACTCAATCTTTAAAAATTGCTTTACTCTTAGAAATGATTTGGGGATCATAAAATAATGTGTGTTTACAGTATTAGAGGTGAGGACATGGGAGCCATGTAGGAGTAGCCTCTCCTGGGACTCTGGCGGCTGCTCCCGGTGTGGGGCCAGCAGTGCTTATGCACACAGTGCAGCCTGTGCCTCCCTCACCGCTGCATGCTTTACAGAGACACATGGACACTCCCCCACAGCCCACGTGCTCCTTGCCAGGAACGTGACAAAGGGTTGGGTCTGGGTTCCTTCCCCAGGAATCCAGCGGGGGGCGGCAACTGCCTTAGACCAGAGAGGATGAGGAGGATGCATGTGACTTGCCAAGCCAGGTTCTGAAAGGAGGCAGCCTCTGCCTGGCTCCTCCTTGCCCAGGACATTCTCCTGTGGGAGCCACCATGTTGTGAGGAAGCCCTGGCTGCATGAAGAGGCCCCAGCTGAGGCCTCAGGCAACATGAGCTCCTCCGGGGAGCTTCCTAGGAGCCCGGCTCCCAGCCTTGAAGGTGCCTTCTGACACTGAGCTAAGTGGATACCGACTCTTCCCACCAAGCCCTGCAGAAAGTGCACACCCAGGAGCAAAATAAGAGGGGTCATTATTTTAATCCACTGTTTGCAGGTCATTGGTGTGTGGTCATTGTAAGTGGAGCATGCTCCTATTTCCAAATGCCCATGACCCTTGATCTGTACATAATCAAAATACTAATCCCAGTGAGTAACTGAGCAAATGCCCGCTCTAGACCCAGCATGGAGCCCAGTCCTTTCATCCTCGACTCATTCTATCCTCCTGACAATCCTTTGAGGTAAATCCTACTGCTACTCTCACTTCGCAGAAGACTCTGAAGTTTAGAAAGTGTAAGCGATTTGTCCAAAGTCTGGGGTAATAGGGGACACAGCCAGAACTTGCAACTCTGTTGGACTCCAGATGCGCAGACCACACCTGCGCTGGCCCCTGGACCTCTGCCAGGGAACTTGGGGCTGCGGCTTTGTGGAAGGTGACGTCCCTCCCTGCTGGCGCTCATTCCTTTATTCATTCGGCGTGTGCTCTGCGCTGGGCCGGGCACTGCTGGAAGGAAACCTCGGAAGACTGGTCTTCAAGCAGCTCAGGGAACATCAGGCCACTGACACTCTGGGTGGGACGTGCTGCCTGGGAGCGTGCAGGGGACTGCGGGAGGAGAGCAAGGGGTGAGAGTGAGGGTCACGACGAGTCCTGAGACTGAGCTGGGAACTCAGGAGCCGAGGCTTCCAGGCAGGGGGGGCCACTCACACTAAGGCTCTCAGGACAGGTACCAAGACCTGCCAGGGAGCTGCCAGCAGCGGCCGTGCCCTCAGGGTGTGTCTGCTCAGCGGCATCATTGGCACCAGGCTCTGCCTGTGAGAGGCATGGGACCCACACTGAACAGCTGAGGAGTGACACAGACCCACCAGGGGCTTCTCAAAATCCCTTCCACATATGCCGTGGAGAGCGAGACAACCATCTAAGTGGTCACATTCCTTTGTTTGGTCAACAAACACTGATGAGCTCCTAAGATGTGCCAGGCACTGTCACCCACACAAGCTCCAGCAGGAAACAGGATGGCGCGGGGTTAGGGCACGGCACGGGCCCAGGCCATCCTGAAACGATGGATTACTTCCAGCCCAGTCACCTCACCCAAATGCACTCAGCCCCCGCGACCTTGGTTTGCAAACCGCAAAGTGCACAGTGCTCCAGGCGGCTAGAACCCTTTAGCCTGCCCCCCGGTGCCTCAAATCCACAGGACTTTAATTCTCATGGTTCTGGAGTGTAGAAGTCAGAGGTCAAGGCACTGGCAGAGTGGGCATCTGGTGAGGGCCCCTTTCTCATAGACGGGGCCCACCTGGATGTGGCCTCACTGGGCAGAGGGGGAGGGGCTCTCTGGGTCCTGTCTAATAAGGACACTGCGCATTCCTGAAGGTGCCACCCTTATGACTCATTCACCTCCCAAAGGCCCCACCTCCTCACATGATTACCTTGGGGTTCAGTTTCACATGTGAGTTTTGAGGGGCACACTCAGGCCACTGCAAATCACATAATTCGAGATGAGGGGTATGACGGGAGCAGAGGCCGGGACACAGGCACCCGTATGTGGCAGCTGGACAGACGGCATCTCCAGGCCTTTGCCCGTGAATGTCCTCCTCCCTCAAGTCACCACCTGGGACAATGGCTCTGGCACATCCCTGGGGGCTGCGGCCCATCCTCATGATCAGGCTAAGTTGTGTTGCGGGCATCTTAGACAAAATGCCACCTTCAGACCTCCCTCCCAGAGGTGAGGAGCCAGCCCACGTCACCCTGTGCTTCTCAGGTCTGCCTAGGGCCTCACACGGCTCTGGTTAGGGCCTGGTGGTTTCCAGTCTCAGTCCTGGGGCTGGACAGCCTGAGCTGCGACTGCTTGTCTGAGCCACCATGTCCCATCTGCACACCCGGTCACACTGGGTCACACCGGGTCACACTGGGTCACACCGGGTCACACCGGGTCACACCGGGTCACACCGGGTCACACTGGGTCACACTGGGTGCACTCGCAGCTCTGCTTCCTAGGGTGGTGGTGAGTATGATACGGAAGCGTGTCTGGAATCGCCCAGCAGGATTCGGCTGACGCCATGATCCTCTTCAGCTTCTCGCAAGGCATGGAGAAGGAAATCAGGTGGAGAGACATTGCCCACCGCACCGCAGAGGTGAGTCCCCTGGACACCTCAGCTCCCCTCTGCCAAGTACTCTGCCAGGGGGAGTTGAGTTGATGGGGGTCTGGCCCCTAGCTAGACAGGCAGGCTGGGACCGTAATGCAGCTGCCTCCTGGAGTGGATCTGGCCCTCCGGGGATGTGCCCTCCTCCATACAAGGCACTCAGGGCCAGTGCACAGTCTGATCACTTTCCTTTCCTTGCCCTGACCGGCGGCGGCTCAGGCTTCTAGGGTGAACCCTCATGAGATGACAAGGCCCACCCAGAGGCCCTTTGGCAAGCAGAGCCCAGGGTAGAGCCAGCACCTCCTGTGAGTCTCCAGTCACCGCGGGGGAGGCTGAAGCCTCGGATGTTCTCTCTACCATGGGTGGGGGCCCTTCCCAGGAGCCCATGTCCTCAGGCCCCGGAGCCAGTCCTCCTGCTGATTAGCGGTTCAGTCATCACTGTGACAACTGCCCCATTTCCTCCCTTATTCTTCCAAAGCTCCCTCTTCCCGTTCTCCCTGAGGCCTCTCCCCCTCAAATCCATAAGCACCTCCTGCCTCACTGGAACGGAGTCCTCCAGGTCACTATTGCTTCTCTTGGCGGTGACCTGGGGCCTCTCATCTCTGATCCGCCCATCCAAGTTCATGCCATGTAGAATCTGGGGAGAGTGGAGGGGGGCATTCTCACACTTGGCCCCTGCCTGGCGTCCCATCACACAGGATCTGTTGGGGATGTCAGCAACCTCTTCAGCAAGAGAGGCTACACACGCAGGTGGCTGAATGTGTCAATGGCCTGGGGGAGCATGTGGCCAGCTGGACACCACATGGCCTCACTCCATTCCGGATCCGACAAACCCCTGCCTGGAACGGGACGGGAATTGCAAAGTCAATTAGCTGTGCACCGGCTCTCTGTCGCCTTAGCACCTGGGCTAAACACTGGGGTTTTCCAATGCAGCGTGTGTGCGTCCAGCAGAGTGTGAATGTGCGGCGTGGGCCAGGCCATCCTGAAATGATGAATTACTTCCAGCCCAGTCACCTCACCCAAATGCGCTCAGCCCCCCGCAACCTTGGTTTGCAAACCGCAAATGAAAACAGCTGCTCGCTCGCTCTGCAGGCATCTCCCTCCACACATAAAAGGTGGTAATCAGATGACTTTGCCAACTCATTCCCTTCAAAGCCCGGTGCAGGCATTTTGCTCTGGGCGCTGCTAGAGTAACCCACAAACAGAGATTGTGCCGAAATGAAGCTGTTCCACAAATGAGCAACTGAATGGCAGCTTCCTCTCCATTCTGCCCAGGTCGGCGGGCAGCCTGCCCAAACACGGACGGACGCCTGCAGCAGCTACACCCACTGAAGTTTTTGCAGCTGGTCTCAGAAACCAAAGCAGACGCTTTTAGAAAAGGCTGGAATGATGGCGGGTGTTTTCCAGGCTCCCAGAATTTGCAGGAGAAGCTGAGATGGGGCTGAGGGGTAAGGTGAGTGTTCCAACATGGCCAGGCTAAGCCTAAATTACGGGGCTGCTGTTTTCCACGTGGCCATCCTGGATTTATCCCTGGGCTGGTACACTGGGAGAATCCAAGGTATCCTAAGAGTGGAAAAGAGGATTTCCCTTGTGGAGATCAGCCCTCTTCCTGCCGCCCCACCCACCTCAGGCCACGATCCCACCACTACTTGTGGAGAAGCTCTGTGTCTGGCCACTGGATTTCACCCCTGACATCCCAGCTGCCCTCATTCAGAGCAGCTCAGCTCTCCCCTTCTCAGGAGCAGCATCCATCAGGTGAAGCCTTAGGCCAGGGTCCCTGTGCCACAGCCCAGCCTCCAGCCAGGTGAGCACTGCCTCCTACACTGGCCAGTCTTCCTCCACCTGCCCCGCCCTGACCCATGCTGGGCAGCCTGCAGGGACTTTGTCTTGAGGACAACATGGATCCTCCCGCAGCTTCAACACACTCAGGTGAGCAGACCTCAGGCAGAGAGGTGCCCTACCTGTTGGTGGGGGAGGTCCTAACTGCAGGCCCCTGGCAGGAACTGGCCAGTCTGGGGGACAGATGGCTGGGATGCTCTTTGGCCACTGAACTTGGCCATTTGCTGTTTTAAAACTTTTGACAGAATTGGGGTAGAGAGGAAAGAAAAATAATAAAAAAGTAGCCTGTGGTCAGATTTCTCATTGTCATGAATTGCCACTAAGCTCCTTGGAACAGCCCAGGAGACCCTCCTGCCATGCAGGCCAGGAGGCCAGTGTGCCCACCCCATCTGCCTGTATCAGAGGCCCAGAGACTAGGGACTTGTGTTCCACACTCTCAGCCCCGCCAGCACAGCAGGCCTCACTCCAGCTCTTGTCCTGGCAAGGCAGACTGGTGCCCAGTGTGGTGGCCACTGACCCTGGGATGCCCCGTGGACCTGCATTCCAGGTCGAGGTCAAGAACAATCTGAATACTCCCCCAACGCTGGATTCTCTTCCTGCTGCCCAATCCAAGCCTCATCTCCTCCAGAGCCTTTCCAGCCTCCATCTGCTGGGAGATAAAACAAGGAACACTGGCCTTGGCCATGAGCTCAGTTCACTCCTGGGCAGAGCTTCTCTCACTGCAGAATGTGTGCACACGTGAATGCACCCCTCTGCTGGAGTTCCAGACACAGGGGTCACAGAAAGACTTCCACCCATAAGTTTGCATCAACTCCATAAGTACTTGCTCAGATCAGGCGGAGAATGCTCACTCGGTGCGATGCTTGTTTCTGGTTTGGCTTTTTCTCTGCTGTTATGACCTGGCACATTTCCTGTGAGGTAGCTGTCTATAAAGAAGAAGCTCACTGCACACAGGATTGGGGCCAAGCTGTAACCTTTCTGCCACCTGCTCCAGCATCCCACCCTCTTCCCTGGAACTGGGATCCAGCCTGTCTCCTCTGCCCACTGGGATTGCAAGCCAAGACTACCTAAGGAAAAAAGGTGGAGTGGGGGCCAGATTGGATGGTTGGAGCAAGAAGACATTCTAAACTGAACTTTTTATTTCAGAAAGGCTTTTGTTTTTGTGGACTAGCAAGAAAAGTATGTCCCCTTGGGAGTGTGTGCCTTTGAGAGCGGGGCTTGGGATCAAGCACTCTGCAAACCCCAGCCTGACGGGAGAGCTCCTGGAAGTGAGCTGCTGTCCAGCAAACCAGCATGGAGCCAGCGGGGCTGAGCCCCTCCCTACCGATGTGTGTGTGTGTGTGTGTGTGCGCACGTGCACATGTGTGAACATGCACCATGTGTGTGTAGTAAGTGCACGTGTATATGTGTGTATGTGCATGTGTGTGTGCATGCACCATGTTTGTGTGGGTGTAGTAAGTACACGTGTATATGTGTGTATGTACATGTGTGTGTGTGTCTCTGAACAGCCCCATTGCTCTAAATAGCCTGCCTCTCTCTACATGCGTCCCCCGATGCCTCCTATTCAGGCAGAGCCTCCCCTGGGTGGCTGGCGTGAGGGCTCATATCACAGACAGAATGCATGAGAGCCTCCACATTTCTGAATCTCCAGCAACTCGGCCTGGATGTGTCAATTCCGTAAACTCCTATCCATGACTTATTCCTGGGGAACCAGGTCTTGGGCCTGTCTGGTATCATTTGGGGAGATCATCTGTACCCCAAGCAGTTAGAAGTCAGGGAAATGGAAACAAACCGGATGATTGTCCCCGTGAGAGGACACATTCTTTCTCTGTCCTTTCAGGAAGGTGCTGTGTTGGCTTCAGCGGTGATTTTAGCTTGATTCGCCTCGATGTCCATGCGAGATAGATTTCTCCAGTTCAGTCCTCTCAACCCCCCGAGAAGTGGAGAAATGTGGGCGTCCATATGCTTTTTAAACTAAATCACCTTCTGGCAAAGTGTGCTGTGAAATGAATCACTTTTACTACCATTTCAACTTCTTCCGCTTCTCCAAAACTCACATTTAATAACAAAGTCAGAGCTCTGCACCCGCATTTTTTTGTAGTTCAGGCTAACGGAATTGAAATGCTCTTTTGATTCCAATGTATTTGCAAATGCTCTGTCTTTGCCTACCTCGTCTTTTATACAACACACTGCCCTCTGAGATGTGAGGACAGGAAGCCTCGCCTAATTGTGGGTTGTAAGTGCAGAAGTCGGCACACCGTGTCCAGCGGTCTTTTTCCTGGACATGGAGGGGTCGCCCTCTCTCTCCTGACTATTTCCTGTTTCTGCTTGTGTGGAGCTCCCTCCAGGACCAGGGTGGACACACAGGCTCTGTGTACAGCTAGACTCTGAGGTCGGAGAGAGCTCCATTGTAGCTCATGTTCACTGCTATTAAATTTTGGTTAAATCACAAGACCGGGACCATAATGGGAAGACATAAAAGAGGCCCACAAAACACTCACAATTTTTAGGTTTTATTTGGGATATAAAAGAAATATTTATTGCAGTCCTACACATAATAAATATTCCTTGCCATTTTGCATCATCACTTTGCACTTGTACCGTATTTTAGAAATGGAAACTGCCCATAAAGGCCCCAAGCATTCCGCGGTGACTGTGTGGACACAGCTCAGTGCCTTGGAAGCGGAATGAAGTCTGCTGGCCCTTGCTCTGCAGCCGGGCACCTGCAGTCTGGCCGTAAATTGCTCCTCAGCCTGGCTCGTTCCACCCACTCTTCCTCCACCAGCGGGGACTTTGACAGCCAAGACAATTTCTCAGAAAGGCAAGGCAGCAGACCCAGGGTGCCAACCAGGGGGAACTGCTGTCCAGGTGGGGTTACTTGGCTGCCTGGGATCCAGGAGAGGCCACCTGGCTGCCTGGACTCCAGTGGGGTCACTTGGCTGCCTGGATTCCCTGCCCCCACCTCATCTCCCGCTGCGGCCAAAAACGGGGTCCCACGTGGCGATTTAACAGACACTGAGCACTGACCAGCGCCAGAGCCTGTTATGTTCTAGGGTCAGACATGGAGCTGACATGGCTCCTGGCTTGAAGAGTGTAGAGTGGAGGAAAAGCAGGCGTGAGCACTGGGCCGTCCTGGCTCGGCCTGCCCCCACTGTGGCGTGGGGGACACCAGCAGCGATGCGGCTCAGCGGTGCAAAGGCCGGCCCTCTGCCAGGTGCTTCTCGATGCCATGCAAGGTGTCACCTTAGGTCATCCTCAGGCACACCAGTGGCACAGTCAAGGGTTCTGCCTCATTGTAAATGAGACACAGAGAAGGGATGAGTGCTCAGAACAAGACACAGACAGGCTGCCTCGAGGACCCGCGTGTCCGGCCACTGCTCTCTGCCCCACTGCCATAAGACGAGAGGTGCAATCCCCAGAGAGAGCTTCCTACACACAGGCACCGGCCGTGTCCATCCACAGGCGTCAGTCCTCTCCTCCAGCGTTATGACGCCTTGGGGGGCCACTCTTATGCCCCACCAAGGCTTAGACAGGAGAAAGTGACTTGCCCAGAACCACCCATCTTAAACCTCAGTTTCCCCCTAGAGGCCACGAATGAGTCAGAGTTGCTGAGACATGGCGTCCGTGGGTTAGAGAGCACTGATGGTTCTCAGGGGTGCTGGGTAAGTGCTTTAAACTTTTGGAAGCTCAGATTCTTCTCCCACTGGATAGGGTGCCCGAGTTGAGGGGCCTGCAGGAGCAGGGAAGAGTTTACTGTGGAAACGGCTGGCACAGAATGGGTTTCGTAGTGCTGGGCACCATGTGGAAAGCTCATCCCCCAAGGGGTCATCATCATTACCTGGGAAGGGACCCGGGCTCTGGGCAGTACTGGGTATCATGTGGAAAGCTTATCCCTCAAGGGGTCACCATCACCTGGGAAGGGACCTGCTCTCTGGGCAGTGCTGGGCACTACGTGGAAAGCTTGTCCTCCAGTGAGTCATCATCACTCGAGAAGGGACCAGGACTCTGGTTCCACAGTCTAGGTGCAGCTGGCACCACTGGGGCCAGGAGGCACAGGGCAGGCAGTGACAGCGAAGATGGACAGGAGTGGACGGAAGGCCCTCAGGTGCTGTGATGAGGAGCTGGGACCCTTGGGACCCATCTGTCTCTTTCCACCTCCAAGACTGCAACCTGGATGACACAGCTGAGCTGCGTGGATGCTGACGCTCTCATCCCAGAGCAGAGCAGGTGCCTGGCCCAGAGGACAGGTATACTGATGCGCGGACCCAGGGCAGGACCCTGGGCTCTGGGCTTTCCAGGCATGGCCAGTACCCAGGGCCTGCAGAGGTGATGGGGGAAGGGGAGCCAGGCTCAGCCAGCCTGAGCGGAGAGGAGAGGGGCCTGTCTTCACACCATGATTGCTGCATTTAATTGCGCCAGCAGCAGTATTATTATAATCCTATTTTCTTATTTTTCAGGCTGAGATAGGATAGAAAATGTATAACCTGATTATGCACTGTATAATGTATTAAGCCAGGAAGGTCTTATAATTAAAACATTTAGAAAGAACTATCCAGGGAGGTAGTTAAAATCAGTTTAAATCCTTACCAAATAATGAAAATATCTTCAGAAAAAAAATCAGCCTCTTCTTAGCTGTGTGCTCACCTCCATGGTCATCTGAGGTTTTCACATGAGGCTAGAGACACATTTACAGGAAAATACTGAGGGTTTAAGGGTCCTTTTCAGGCACAGCTGAACAAGCAGACCGGGTATAGGCTGGCTCCGAAAGGCTCTCTAACTGTGTGGACGGTGGTGGCCTCTCGGGGCCTGGAATCCCTGCCCACCCTGCCCCCACCCAGCACCCTCCAGCAGCAGGCACCGCCTCCTCTCTGGCAGGACTCAGGCTCACTCCAAGGCAAAAATGAGGGTGCCGGCCAGGAGAGCGAGGTGAGAGCTGCCCCTGTCCTTGGGTCCCCCGTGGACTTTTGGGCACCGTCTTATCTCCTTCCCATGGACTTGCTCACTCGCCCTGTGGGCAGCTGTCACAGCCAATCCTGCCTCCTGGCTGCCCTGGTTCCGTGCATCAATGTACCTACACTCTGGGCTAGGACCTGCTTCACTCTGGGATGAGAGCGTCCCATCTACCCAGCTCAGCTGTGTCGTCCAGGCTGCAGGTCTGGAAGTGGAAAGAGACGGATGCATCCCAGGGGGCCTTGTGTCCACTCCCCCTCTGTCTTGCCCGGTCACTGCCCACCCTGTGCCTCCTGGCCCCAGCAGTGCCAGCTGCACCTAGATGGTGGAACCAGCCTCAGCAGTGGCACAGGCTCAGCATCCTAGAATAGATCCCTCCTCACCACTCCCAAAGGTGCAGCCTCCCTGGGGGAGTCCTGACTCACACAGCCTGCCCCCTATGCCTGCTCTCAGGCTGCTTCTGTCAGAGAAACAGTGCAGACACGGAGAGCTTGTACCTGCTGCTCAGAAAGCTCAGCACATGCCCCCAACAGGTCCGCCTCTGGCTGCTTGAGATGCCTGGTTCTACAGATCAACCCCAGCCCCCGGGCTATACAGGTTGCTGGTCCCTTCCTGCCCTCCCAGGCTATACAGGTTGCTGGTCCCTTCCTGCCCTCCCAGGCTATACAGGTTGCTGGTCCCTTCCTGCCCTCACCAGGCCAGGACAGGGCAGACCCCAGCTTTCTGTCCAGCCTCCACCAAAGCCTGCTCTCCACAGCTCCCCGAAGAGCCAGGCTGCCTGGCTTCTTCCTGCCTTTCCCTGCAAGGCTTTTGGGAAATACTCCCTCACCTGACTCTTGGGCAGGGCCTGGGCACAGGCTTCTGGCTGTGTATTTGTTCAGTCCATCCCCTGGCTCTGTAGAAGGAGCCTGGAGAGTTGGAATGACCCTCATGGGCAGAATTGGGATACAGAGGGGTGGAGGGGCCACCATGGACAGAATTGGGGTACAGTGGGGTGGAGAGGCCACCATGGACACAATTGGGGTGCACTGGAGTGGAGCAACCCTCATGGGCAGAATTGGGGTGCAAATGGGTGGAGAGGCCACCACAGGGAGAATCTGGGGTGTGACCCAGGCCCCCGCTTCTGTCATTGTCCTTGGCTCTGCGTCCTGAGCTCCATGTGTGGAGTGGCTTTGGAAAGGGCCAGCCAGGCACAGCACAGGGCCCAGGTAGACATCCCGGTGGGAACTGCATGGTCGACGCTGTCTTCTAGCCTCCTCCAAGTGTCACTGGGGGAAGAAATCGAGGTCAGTTCAAGAGGTCTTGCTGAATGCATACACATGTAAATGTGCATGTGTGTATATGTATTTGTGTGTGTTGTGCCTGTGTGCATGTGTGTGCACATGCGTGTATATGTGCATGTGTGTGTACATGTGCATGTGTATTTGTGTGTGTATGTGCATGTGTGTACATGTGCATGCATATGTATTTGTGAGTGCATGTGTGTGCATGTGTATGTGTATTTGTGCATGTGTGTATTTGTGTATTTGTGTGTGTATGTGTACATGTGCATGTATGTGTGTTTTGTGTGTGCATGTGTGTGTACATGTGCGTGTGTGTGTGTGTGTGTACTGGGCAGCAAGGGGCACAGCTCCTTATGGTGGATGGCCTGTCCACCCTCGGATGCTAGCTCAGCTTCTAGCCCTCAGCATGGCAAGACTTGAGGTTTTCTGGCTATGGGAAAACAGACCCCTGGGACGTGTGTTTATTCCACAAATCACACACTGCATGCCACTTCTGCCCACTCTGGAAAATGCAAATGCTCGATAATTTGGGGCGCACACATGATTAAATGCATAATCTCTTTTTGAAATATTAATTTTATTTTGCTATAAAAATTTTTAACGAGCAAATAAGCCTGGAACACCATGTAGCTGTTGTGTGAATGGAGTCGTGAGCATGTAGGTTAGTGTGAACGATATTACAAGCATATTTTAGAGCAATATGGCTTAGGGAAGGGCATGTTTTTGAAGAACCTCTAATTGGCATTAAGTACCAGCCACAGGGTTAGAGGCAGGAAGGGCTTGCTGACCGGAGCAGGCCAGGGGCTGGGGCCGGGAAGGCTTGGCCTCTGGCTGGCGAGGACGCCTTCCAGGGGGCCATGAAGCCCTTTGAGTTCATTTTCAATGGCATCTTCTCAGAGAACTGGGGGCCCTGCCAGTCTGAGTCAGCCTCTGCTACAGACACTCGCTCCTCTGCCAGGTTCTGTCCTTCCAAGCCAAATCGTCCCTGACTCACCTTTCACATCCATGATTAAATAAATATGCACATGCTTGTTTTTTTACCTAGTGTCTACTAAAAAATGTTATAAGCCTACGGAAAAGTTCACAAATAATAAAATGACCCCTCACAGGCCTTTCAGCTTCACGCTTTTTAACGTTTTGTTGTATTTGTGCACTGTCTCTATACATGTCCATATGTACATACAAGCACATACACACGTACACACACACATACATTTTCACGAAGACAGGTGAGAGTGAGTGTAAGACATGGCATTTTACCCTGAATACGTCATCGTCAGCGTGCATCTCCAACAATAAAGACCCTTGCCAGCCCAGCCGGGATACCACTGTCATGGTGAAGACTCAACTCAACCTCAGCGTGAAATAGTTCGCATTCCAGTTTATCTTTTCTTTTTTTGAGATGGAGTCTTGCTCTGTCACCAGGCTAGAGTGCAGTGGCACCATCTGGGCCCACTGCAACCTCTGCCTCCCAGGTTCAAGCAATTCTTCTGCCTCAAGCAATTCTCCTGCCTCAGCCTCCTGAGTAACTAGGTAGTACAGGCGTGCGGCACCAGGCCCAGCTAATGTTTGCATTTTTAGTAGAGACGGGGTTTCACCGTGTTGGACGGGATGGTCTCGAGCTCTTGTCCTCGTGGTCCGTCCGCCCCGGCCTCCCAAAGTGCTAGGATTACAGGCGTGCGCCACTGTGCCTGGCCTCATCCATTTAAAAAAAGAAGAAACTTTTATGCTTTTCCTCCCAGGATTCAATCAAGTTTTACTCATTGCATTTGCTTGCCAGGTTTCTGTGGACATTTTAAAATCAGAATTTCCCTCCCACACACACATCCCCCATTTCCTTTGTTTTCTTAACATTGGTTCTTTGGACCTCCAGCCCAATGTTTGGGATCGCCAGCTTCTCTCGAGGTGACTCACTCCAGGCTGGCCCCTCTGCCCTGGATGCCCCATGCGTGCTGGCCTCCTCCCATCACTCCAGGAAGGACCTTGCCTCACCTGTCCCAATGCCAGCTGTGGGCAGCAGGACCATGGCTGCTGGTGTGGGTCCACCCCACCTTGCTCCTCCTCTGTGCGGTGGGCGCCATCCCAGGGGGCTGCTGCTCTCATACCCACCCTGCCAAGTGGCTCTCCAGGTTATTCTCAGCACTCTGCTAACACAGAACACTGCTGTGAAGAATACACTTGCACACAGGCTGGTTGGTGTTAGGAGACATTCACCTGTAAGGGAAATTCCTAGACGTGTAGTAGCTCTAGGTCAAAGGCGCGTGCTGATCCTACATCCTTAGAAGTCTCCTCATTCCCTCCGCAGTGCGGGCGTGTCCCTGCCCCAATCACCACCGTGTGGGGCGGCTCCCCCAGCCTTGCCCGCCGAGTGCTGCCAGCTGTGAGTGGGCATCAGTCTGAGAGGTGAGAAACAGCATCCCCAAGCAGCTTTGACGTGTTCTCCCATCATAGCGTCGCGAATAGTTCTTCACAGTTCGATGTTTATCTTTAGAATTTGTTTCTAGTAATTTTTACTGTACGATTAAAAAAGTATATCATTGCAGGTATCAACCTTTTCTTATTGTTTCTAAATGCTGAATCTTAATTAGAAAAGCTTTTCACCTGCCCAGGTTAAAAAAAGGAATTCGCCCATGCTTTTGCCTAATATCGGTGTGTATGAGCCTGTGTATGAAATTTGTGTATAGTTTACGGTTTACTTTTTGTGCAGTGAATAGTGTGAGTCATGGATCCAATCTTCCAAGGGACTGTCAAAATTTTCTAATGTGAAGATTTTAAATTTAATATTTTTCTCAGATATTTGAGAGCTGTTCTCTTTAATAATATGCTCAACTTCCATATGTATTTGGGTTTATTTATGGATTTCTATAAATTATTTTTATTTATTTCTTCTATTAGCCTGGTGGTTCATGTCCCACTAATATACTGTTTTAATCACAAAAGCTTTACGATAGTTTTTATATCTAGTAACTTTCCCTTTACTACTGCTTTTCTTTTAAATTTTAAAAGGTATTTTGCCCTTGTTTTTATAAGAAATTTGGAATCTACTTGTTTGGTTTCAGAAAAGAAAACTTATTAGCACATTTATTGGTATCACATGAAATATTTACATTAACCCCCCCAAAGCTAGTATCTTTATTATTTTATTTCATTTCATTTTGTTTATTTATGTATTTATTTATTTTGAGACAGAATCTCGCTCTGTTGGTCAGGCTGGAGTGCAGTGGAGTAATGTCAGCTCACTGCAGCCTCCACCTCCCGGGCTCAAGCAGTTCTCCTAACTCAGACTCTCAAGTAGCTGGGGTTACAAGCAAGTGCCACCATGCCTGGCTAAGTTTTGCATTTTTAGTAGAGATGAGGTTTTACCATGTTGACCAGGCTGGTCCCGGAGTCCTGACCTCAGGTGATCCACCTGCCTTGGCCTCCCAAATTGCTGGGATTACAGGCATGAGCCACCCTGCCTGGCCAAATTTCAAATAGTCCTATCCAACAATAGGAGATGCCCCTCCATTCAGGGAAATCCAAAATTTTAGGAATATTTAAAAGTTTTTCTCATGTAAGTATACAGTTTTTAAAAATGTGCTTTCATGTACTTTTCTTTTTATTGCTATTTGTGTTCTTATCCATGGTATCATCCACTTGGTCATTGTATACATAAAGACTTGCTATGATCCCGTTAATTTTGTAGCCTGATACTTTACTAAATTTTTAGATTTGTTTTGCTTTTGTGTGGTTACGTTCCAGTGTTAGTTTAGTAATTTGTTTTATCCTTCTTTCTCTTGGGTTTTCCAGGGATACACTCATATCACCTGCAAACAGAAAGGTTTACATCCTGCTCCTCTTCTGTTTCTTCCCATCTGATGTCGTGGGCTGACGGCACCACTGCAGGGCCCACCAGGTCGGAGATGATGGGGACCTCATCTTAGTGTAATAGGTTTTCCTGTTCAGTAGGAGCTTGGCTTTGGGGCTGAGAAAATTTTTTTATGCCAAGGACATTACCATAAATTCCCTTTTAGTGAAGCATTTTTGTTGTTATTTTTATCAGGAAAGGGGCTGAAATTTGGAGAAGCCACAAATAAAGCATTAATTTTTGGCCAGGGCTGTCCCAGGCCTGTCCAGAAACTGACTATGGAGACTCCCCTGTCAGCACCATTCCTCGGAGAACAGAGGGTGAAAACGGAAGTGAGTGCCACATCTGTCTCACCCGTGGATGCACAGTCCCTGCGCCCGCCTGGCAGGGGGAGACGTGCTCCGAGGACGCTGTGTTCCTGCGTTCAGGTCAGAACCTGTCATGAAGACGCCGCAGGCCCTGCACCCTGTCCTGCACCCTCCTACAACAGGGGGGGAACAGGGGGAGTCAAGTCACAGTTTTTGCAGCCTGAGTGTGTGTGGCAGCAGAATTCACCGATGGCTTATATTGTTAATTTCTAGACTTAATGCTATGTGCAGGCCTTTTTATGACAAGTTCTTCTTGGCCCCTCGTGTTCTTAGAGCAGTGCTTGGGGTGAGACTGGTTTGGGAGGTGATCGGTAGATCTCTCCCACCCGCCCACACACCTCTCCTCCTGTCCTGCTATTCAGGGCTATGAGTCCCTGGGGAAGCTTTTAGGAGGCAGCATTCCATCTGCCCACCTCTCTCCATCCACCACAAGCCTGATGGGAAAGGGCCTTCTGAGCACTCACCCTGCTGTCCCAACACAGACCCAGCAAGGGATTTTATGGGAGGAGGATCAGGAGGCCTGTGTGGCTATTGCCAGGGACGCACCTTGGTGAAGCGTCAAGGTTGACTCTGGGGCTCTATAGAGGTTTAGACTAGAATTGCAGTTGCAGGGGAACAGCTCCTTCGAATGACCCCACAAAGCTGACTTGCCCCAGACCATCCACTTACTGAACAGCCTGTCCAAGGACACGGCCTCCCACTGCCCGGACACTCCCTCTCATGGCAAGGGTGCCAGGGAGCCACCATGTCTGCCGCAGAAGAGTTCTTGGTGAGGAGGGGAAGGAGAGAGGGCGCTGGGGATCTGGGACGTCTCCGTGGAGCTGCTGTGGGCTTGTGAATTGTGGCCCGTGTGGGGTAACAAACTCACCTCTCACCTCATTGCTGGAGAATCAAACAAGGCAATGGATGTGAGCAGCATCTGTAGCAGCAAAGATCCGGGGTTACATAAGAAAATCTGCTTCTTATTCCTTCACTGAGTATTTATTGGGTCCATTTTGTATACCAGTAATTGTGGATCACAAACTGAACAAGAGTCATGGACCCTGCCCCATGGAGTTAAAGTCAAATTCTGCTTTATTTTCAGTTGTTCACACACAAGGGCAGAGAATCACTCTCATTCATTTCTGTGTTTCTCTAAAAATGTTTGCATTTAAAATTCTCAACAATTATTTTACATTGAATCATCACTGGTCAACCCTAAATTTTCCTTCAGTGAATGAAACTGAGGAAGTACACAGAGTACAATATTTCTAAATTATTATTATTTTATTATTTGGACAGTCTTGCTATGTTACCCAGGCTGGAGCGCAATGGTGTTATCTCAGCTCATTGCGTGATCTCAGCTCCACTTCAACCTCTGCCTCCTGGGTTCAAGCGATGATCCTGTCTCTAAATTATTTTTAAATAAGCAACCTTTTTTTCCTGTATTTTCGGCACTCATTGATTTTATCATTTAGTGAAATTGCTAGAAGACAGTACACAGTTAAGCTACATACTTCACCGTCAACCTCTAAAAAGAGTACGCCCAGGTTTCTTGATGAGAAACAGCCCTTGGAGGGTTCCTTAGGGTGATTTCCTCATCTGGCTATATTTGCTTTTGTTACTTTCTGTTATTACAAACACTATTTTCACAGCCATTTTTGCTTATCCAGTCTCATCCATCATTGTACTGCGTAGATTAAGAAAAATGCTGTAAAAGTATTGTTATATTTGAGGCGAGATTAAGGGACCAACACCAAGACAAAAGTATGCCAAATAGCAGGGTTTATTAAGCCGGCGACCACGGAGGAGCTCGCGTCTCTCCAACCCCGTGGCCCCGAATGGAGGGTGTTAAGACCTTTATACCCGTAAGAATCACTTTGGGAGTCAGGGCGAGAGGTGGGGGTGGGGGGTGAAGGGACACAGACATTTAGGGGTTTTCGTAAATCATCTCCCGACAGAGAGGAGGGAGCGGGGCTCCGGACATTCCAAGGGCTTGAGGACATCTTGCCCCCTCGATTGTTACCTAAGTGGCTTACAGAAGTCAAGATAAGCGTTAGTTTGCACATCTGGGCTGTAGTGGAAATAACAGATCTTGGTTACTTATTACAAGGCACAGGGGCCAGGATGGAATTAGCTTGGGCTGCTATTCTAGTCACAAAGGCTGACAATTCTGGCTGTTACTGATAAGAAAGGTAGATAGTTTGCAGAGCAAACTAGCAGTTTTATGTACAGAAGCCAAAGGCCAGCAGTTATTGTGAGGAGAGTGGGGCAGCCGTTACAACTTATTTTAAAACATAGCTTTGTCTTTTATAAGATGGTGTTGTTCAGGTTCTAACTCTAGGCCAGCTATAGCACACTATGATTCTAGTCATTTACATTTTCTAAGAGGAACAGTGTTTCTGGTGCCCTGGGTTCTTGCAGTCTCCCAGGACAGAAATCAAGAGAGATTGGTGAAAAGCATATTTAGCTTGTGCACAAGGGAGCCAGCACTGCAGGAAGGAAGGATGGGCTGTTCTCTGAAAGCAGTGTGGGGAGCTAATTTTATAGGATGCTCTTGAGGGAAGGGAGCCATCGGAGCATGTAGAGAAGGACCCTTTTTAGCACCTGGGCGGGGGTTTAACACACTTCCATGTACATTGCATGGAGCATCAGGATTTTACCTCTGCACCTCTGGGTGTGACTTTCAGCATCACTGTGAGGAAGGGACAACTGTAGGTTGAGTTTTAGCCCTAATGGGAGCCGGAACATGTGGTTAACAGTGTCTAGGGTCTTTTGTTGCTAGCTGGCTGAAAGTGAGGGGAGCTAGACGAGTAAGGAGCTTCTGCTCTTCCCTAGACCAGATCACAGCAGGAGGCCGGCCAGCCTGCTTCACAGGAGCAAAAGAGTTTCCCAGCGTGCACGATTCTTGCATCTGGTTAGAGTTCATCCTGGAAACTGGAATTTTCAAACTTGGTTCCATAGAATCCAGCACGTGTTCTCATAAAGAAGGTGTCCTCACACTTTCTGTGGTTCTTGAGGCACATGTCTGGGTGGGAGGGGGGTAGCCCTAGAACAGTGGAGAAGACTCAAGCACTGTGAGAGCTGCCACAGACAGAGGGGGGCCACTTGGCCGGCAGAAAGCCAGTAGGGTGGTGAGCCACAGCTGAAGCCTCGTGTGGGATGTTGAAGTCGGCTTGGATGGCCTTTAAGGATTTTTTTTGTCTCAAATGTTCCATTCCCACATAGTAGCAAGACATGCATAAAGCAGCAGCTGCAGTTAAGAGCGGATGAGGCTCTTTCTTTCCATTCTTTCATAGATGCCCATAGGACGGTTGCTTAGGCTGCGGAGAATATGTATTTGAATAATGAACCAGTTAGAACAGCTGAGCCACTTATGAAAAAAGTCTTAAAATGTTGTAACCCTATGGTTGCTGGAATAGTGTAAAATAGACCCAGCTACCTATAGGACCACAATATTTTCTTTTTTTTTTTTTTTTGAGAGGGAGTCTCACTCTGTCAGCCAGGCTGGAGTGCAGTGATACCACCTCAGCTCACTGCAACTTCTGCCTCCTGGGTTCAAGTGATTCTCCTGCCTCAGCCACCCAAGTAGCTGAGATGACAGAGACACGCCACCACAGCCAGCTACTTATTGTATTTTTAGTAGAGGTGGGGTTTCACCATGTTGCCCAGGCTGGTCTTGAACTCCTGACCTCAGGTGATCCACCTGCTTCGGCCTCCCAAAGTGCTGAGATTCCAGGCATGAGCCATCGCACCTGGCCAGAGCATAATAGTCTATCAGAGAACTACAAATCAATTAGGAGGGGATACATTAGTCAATGTAATATATCAGTAAATGTTATTTTTTAAAAAGTGGGTGGCTTGGGGTCCTCACACCACATGATTACAGCAAAAGGAAAGCCCCATGGGGCTAAGTGCGGAAGCACAGGACAGAGGAGGGAAGAAAATATCGAAATAAGACGACTTAGGAGATTATTCGCTGACACATGGATGGTAGGAATGTTGTGTTTGATTTTCATTTGTTTATTTCTTTGAAGTACATGAACAATAAAATAGATCACAGGAAAATTATTGTCTTCTGGATATCATTAAGTGAATCCTTAAAACATCACTTCAAAAACATATTAAAATATTTACTTAAATGAATATTACAAATAAAAGCATTAATTGGCATAAATAAGAGTTAATTTCCTAAGTAACAAAAACTCAAGAGAAATCAATAAATTAGAAGTATTTTCTTTTTCTTACCAGAAAAGGAGCTGAAGGAAATGAGTAGGTTATTTACAAAGAGATTATTGACAAACATAAAAATTATTCTAATTTTCAGGTAATTAGGAAGAGACACGTTATCATGATAGTAAGATACTTGCTACTTATTAACTTAGAAAACTTTAAAGAAATGATAACAGCCATTACCCATTAGGGAGAAGACTCTCCCTCGGCTTGCGGATGGTTAATTGCATCAAACTCTCTTGACTTGCGTAATTAGATTCCATGGTTCTTTTTCTTTCTATCTCCTCTAAGGAAACAGCCGTATCAACCATCAACGTCTTCTTTGCAAAGGTGCTCATCAGAATATTACCCATAATAGTGAAAAAATGCAAAAATCTTTGTCCAACACGAGAGAAATAGTTACATTGTGTTGTATCATACAATAGATAATTACATGGCCATTAAAATGCCTCTCTAAAATTGTCAATGACTTGTAGAAAATTTTACAGCACAATATTGAGTGAGGAAGTCAGGATATAAAATTGCACATGCAGTGTAACCTCAATTATGTAAATATATGTGCATAAGACTCAAAGAAAACGCAGATGGGTCTAACAGTGCTTACCCCTGGGTTACAGCATTATAGATCTTTAAAAATGTTTCTTCTTTATACTTTCACATGAGTATGTATCACTTTCCAAAAATAATAGTGATGGCAAAAAAAAAAAAAAAACAATAGAAATTCTTTAAAACAAAGAGGTAAACTGGGGCTGTGCAAGCTAGAGCTTCGAGGCCCCAGCACTGCGGCGTAAATCACATCCGCCGGTGCCACAGCCTTCGCGGCCCCTGCAGAAATCACAGGTTTCCATTCTGCCTCCTGTTGATTAAAGGGACATCTCATTATACATCAACACACATGTATAGATCTTAGCTCTCTTTCATTCCATTTTTTCCTTTCTTGTTTTATTGTTATTCTGTTTATTTTATGTTGATGATTTTTAGTTTTTTTCCTTAGAAATTAAGCATCTACCACTGGGGAAGATTCAGCTGCTGCAGGGTCTGGAAGGGGCAGGTTCGAGGGAAGGAAGGACACTGCTATCGCACCAGGGCTGTTACCCCGTCTCTTTGCTAGGCTTGAGCTGTGCTTTCCAAAGAGCCTGGTGGTGCCCAGGTGCCTTCAGAGGAGCGGTGGCCACGTGCTCCCCAGAGAAGATCCATCTGGCAGGAGGAGAAGAGGAGGTTGAGCAGAAGCCAGGAAGGAGCAGAGGCCCCAAGGCAGATCCAGACCTAAGGCTTGAAGGGGGGGTGGGGAGGGCAATGGCCTAGAATCTCATTCTCTGCCTGTGAATCAAAACAGATAGAATTACCACAAAGATTAATTCAGGTAATAAATGGGAAACTGTTTTGAAATCTCCAAAATGCTGCTGCTGGGACACCAGAGGGTGGCCTTGTGATTCCAGTGAGAACAAAACAAGCCCACCCTGTGCCCACCAAGTCCGTACATCCAATTCTGCCTGCAGCACATGCCTTGCAAGAGGAGGCTGGGATGTGGGATGGTCCAGGCCAGGTGCTGCATCTGGGGCCTGGTTGCAAAGTCTGTCCTGCACAGAGTGAGGGGTCTTTGGGTCTGGTGGCCCCTCCATTACACCTAGAGAAAGTCACCTCTTGGGAAAGGGCCCTGGGTGCCAGCTCCTGAAGGGCCCACTCTTGTCGCTAAGCCCCTGAGCCCTGTGAGGAGGCCCAGGCTTGTGGGAGCTGAGGCTGCTGTGGTGGTAGATTGGAGCTGAGCCCCAGGGCCTGCCCCTCTCCTGAAACCCTTCTGCTGGGCCTCTGCACCCTCCTCTGTCTGGGACGCCTCAGGGACCTGCCATGGCCCTTGTCTCTGTCTCAGTAGGAAGAAGGAGTGCCCTGGGGCTGGGCACAGGAGTCAGGGCTTCCACAGCTGTGGTTTGCACCATGGACCTGGGAGGCAGGGGACCGGGCCCCCTGTTTAGACCCATGAGCAGGCTTAGGCTCACAGGACCTTGCATGCTTCACATAGGATGCCTCCTCTCTGAACGTCCACTGACAGCGAAGAATCAGTCCACAGCCCTGAGGCACAGCTTCAGCTGGCCACAGGAGTGCCAGGGATCTGGGCAGTGGCCTCCAGCCTGCCTGCCTGCCTGCCTGCCTGCCTTCCTTCCTTCCCTCCCTCCCTCCCTCTCCCTCCGCCTCCCTCCTTCCTTCCTTCCTAGAACACCCCCAACGCTACTGCCTGGGGGCCAGATCCCAGCTCCGAGACTCTTACCTGGAGGCCCTCACCTGAAGAGCCTCACCTGGAAACTCATCTGGAGACCCTCACCTGGAGACCCTTACCTGGAGACTGTCTTCTAGAAGCTCTTACTGAAGGTCCTCACTTGGAGACCATCACCTGGAAGCCCCTCACCTTGAGCCCTTCACCTGGAGTTTCTCACCTAAAGACCCTCACCGGGAAGCCCTCCCATGGAACCCTCCCTGATGACTGGCAACTCCAGAACCAGAGCCAGCTTTGTTCACAGGTATTGGCCTTCAGGGACACTCTTTGAGGCAGCAGGGATGTGAGTGGAATGCCCTGAAAGTGGCAAAGGGGGACATGGGCAGTCTCAGGGGAAATCGGGAAAGCTTTCTAAATAAGGTCACGTTTGAACTGGGCTTCGAGGTGCACATAGGAGTTTTACAGGTGGACAGAAAGAAGGCCAAGGAGTTCCAGGCCAAGGAGGCAACATGGGCAGGGAAGCGAGTTGCTTCAGGACACACAAGGTCCAGACGTGCAGACCCATGGGATGTGGAATGCTGCCCACAGGCCAGGTGCTGTGTCTGGGAGAGACAGGATGCCTGTGTAGGGATGGGCGGTGGGAAGTGGGGAGTCCCAGGGGCTTCCATGAAGGAGCCCTTTGGATGAGAAGTGGGAGTCTGATCCTGGTCCCTCTGAGAACATAGTCTTATCACTAGCTGCTGGGACAGGTGGCCTGCCAACACCTCGACCATGGCGACCTCCATGTCTCTCCGCCTGCCCATCTTCTTACGCCTTAAACTCCAGATGCTCAGGTCATGGTCCAGCTGCATGTTCTGAAATGGAGCCGGGCACAGTCACAGTTCACTCCTCAGCCCTTTTAATCCAGAGGCAGATTTACTCGGTCACAGTCAAAGAGCCTGACTGCAGGCTGCTTAATGAGCAAGGAGGAGCGTGGCTGCCCATTGAGACAGGTGATGGGCGGAGCATTAGCACCAGGAGACCTTGTCAATCACTCAGCCTGCTCCTGATCTCACATCTGAGGGCGCCTAGGTCCTTAGCTCACACTCGAGAAAGGGAAATTATTGCCAGAGTTAAAGCTTTCCATTATACTCGAGCCATTTTTAAGCGGAGACTGGTGTCAGTGTCTTGGAAGCCTAAACGCGCTCAGTAGGAAAGGTGGCGCGTATTTAGGACAGTGCTGGCTGAGCACGCGGCACTTTCCATCAAGGACTCCTGGCCCTCTTGCGTAAACCCGCTCCCAGCCCAGTGCATCCTTCGTTCTCAGGACAGCACAACTTTGTCATCTTCTGTTTTAAAGTGCACGGTATTTAGATCGTCTAAAATGTGCTCTGCAAATAATTCCTTTTGGAAATTCTGATAATAAAAGTTATGAAATGCTAGAAGTTCAGTGGTTCTTCACTTCAAACAAAAATGGACCTCAGAGATTCTGAGAAAAAATTAGAATTTACCCAGTCATACTCGCAGTGATCTGTGTGCAGCTGTGCTTCACTGCATTAGGCATGAAGAGCTTTCGTAAAGACAAATGGCTACATTTTGTAGGCCATATTTTAGCTTTCATTTTCTCGTGTGAAAATTGATTCCCATATCTTGTGAAATAGTTGACACAGATCTTAGTTGGAACAAGAAAACCGAAAAGCAAACCTCCGTAATGCACTCAAGAAAATGTGGTGAGGAGGCCGTTAGACGAGCTGAGCTGGACGGGGGAGCATCAGGGCCCTCAGACGTGGCCACCTGGCACCTTTCACATCCAACTGATGTTGCCTTTCATTTTGTGGCAGTAAATGTTGAAAATGCTGATTTGCAAAAACTTCCATTTTCAATCGACCTAGAGCCTCTAGAATTTGATTTGCCAGGCAGGAGTCTATTTTTGTCTAGGAGCAAGAGAGTCCTCTGAGTTCAGCGAGGGTCAAATTGTTTTGTTTGTTCTCGTGTCAGTGAAGCCATCAAAGGTAAGCTCTCCTCACTGACACCCTGCCAGGAATCAACAGCTTAGAAACACACACCTCAGTATGATGTCATCTGAGCAAACTGACCATCACAGGAGCTATGCAGAGTTTCTGGGTATCTGCAGATTTATTTTCTTGTTTCTTCTCTTTTTGAAATTTTAATGAAACCTTTTATTTTGGGATGGCTGTAGATTCACATGCAATTTTAAGGTATAATACTGACAGGTCCTGTGTGTTCATCACCCTGTTTCTCTCAATGGTAACATCTTACAAAACCATAATATGGATCACAACCAGGATACGGGTGTTGATGGAGCCGAGATGCAGAACAGTTACATCCCACAGGATGCAGCTCAGGATGCCCTGAGGCAGCCACGCCCATCCACTCATTCCCACCCCTCCTCAGCACCTGGCAATCAGTAACCTATAATTTTATAATTTTAACTATAAGTGGAATCCTACCATATGTAACCTCTGGGGATTTGCTTTTCTTCTTCCCCTGAGCATTCTTTTCTGGAGATTCATTGAGGTTGTTGTGTGTATCAATAATTCTTTCCTGGGCCAGGTGCCATGGTTTATGTCTGTAAACCCAGCACAGTGGGAAGCTGAGGTGGGAGGACGCATTGAGGCCAGGAGTTTGAGAACAGCCTGGGTAACCTAGCGAGACCCTGTCTGTATGAAAAAATATAAAAAAAAATTAGCTGAGCATGGTGGTACACATGGCTGTACTCCTAGATATTTAAGATGCTGAGGCAGAATGATCCCTTGAGCCCAGGAGTTCAAGGTTACAGTGAGATATGGTTGTGCCCCTACACTCCAGCCTGGATGACAGAGCAATACCTCATCTGAAAAAAAAACAAAAAAAAACCCACAAAAATTTATTCCTTTGCATTGCTGCATAGTATTCCATGATATGGATTTACCACGGTTAGTTTAACCATGCATCCACTGAAGCATCCGTTGAAGGACATGTGAGTGGTTTCAGTTTGGGGCCATTACTAGTAAAGTTATTGTGGATATTCATGTACAGGTTTGTTTTTTTTTAGACAGAGGCTTGCTCTGTCGCCCAGGCTGGAGTGCAGTGGCATGATGTCAGCTCAGTGCAACCTCTGCCTCCCAGGTTCAAGCAATTATCTGCTGGGATTACAGGCACCTGCCACCACACCCAGCTAATTTTTGTATTTTTAGTAGAGATGAGGTTTCACCATCTTGGCCAGGCAGGTCTTGAACTCCTGACCTCATGACCTCATGATCCACCCGCCTCGGCCTCTCAAAGTGCTGAGATTACAGGCATGAGCCACCGCACCCAGCCTCATGTACAGGGTTTTATGTGAACATAACTTTCACTTCTCTGGAATGAACATCCGAGGGTGCACTGGATCATATGCGTGGTTATGTTTCGTGTTGTCTGAGGAGCTGCTGAGCAGTCTGTCGCATTTGCTGTATTCTTGCTGACCACACTCTGTCTTCTTTCCTAGTGTCCCAGGGCTCCTTCTTCTATTGTTTATTGTTAGTCTGGAGAACTTCCTTTAGCTGTTCTTTTGAAGTAGATCTATTGGCAATACTTTCTCTTAGTTTTCTATCATCTTCAAATGCCCTAATTTTCTCTTCATTCCTGAAGGATATATTTTGCTGCGTATAGGATTCGGGGTTGATGTTTCTTTCCATTCAGTGCTTGAAAAATGTCAAACCACTTCCCTAGGGCCTGTCTGGCTTCTGATGAAGAAACTGCTCTCATTCCAATTGTTTTCCCTGTAGATAAGGTGTCCATTTTCTCTTGCTTGCTTTTTTTTTTTTTTTTGAGACATAGTCTCACTCTGTCTTCCAGGCTGGAGTGCAATGGCACAATCTCTTCTCACTGCAACTTCTGCTTCCCAGGTTCAAGAGATTCTGCTGCCTCAGCCTCCAAGTAGCTGGGACTCCAGGCATGTGCCACGACACTCAGCTAATTGTTGTATTTTTGTAGAGACAGGATTTCATTATGTTGGCCAGGCTAGTCTCGAATTCCTGACCTCAGGTGATCCACCTGCCTCTGCCTCTCAGAGTGCTGGGATTACAGGTGTGAGCCACTGAGCCCAGCTCTCTTGCTGCTTTTAAAATATTTCCTTTGTCTCTGGTTTTTATACGTTTACTATGATATGTGCTTTTCCTATTGACGATGATGTGTCTCGGTGTGGATTTCTTTCCTTTCAGACTTCCTCAGCTTCTTGAATCTACGGTTTTGTCCTTTGCCAAATTTGGGAAGGTTTCAGCCACTTTCTTTGTACACTTTTCCCACCCACCCTCTCCCTTCCTTCTCTCCAGGACTGTTGACACAAGCTTTACATGTTTTCTTATTGTCCTACAGGCCCTGAAGCTCTGTTTATTATTATTGTTATTATTTTGGTCTATTTTCTGACCATTATTTAGATCGGATAACTTTATTGTTCTATATTCAAGTGGCACACAGTCTTCCAGGTGCAGTATCATCTGATTATTCCCTCCGCCCCCTCCATTCTGTGCTTTAGTATCTCATTTTGTTATTGTATTTTTGATCCCAGAATTCCCTTTTGTTTCTTCTATAAATCTTCTGTTTCTTTGTTGCAGCTTTCTGGAGTTTATTTTGTTTTTTTTCCCCTAAACCTGTCCACAATTGCTCATGGAAACACAATTATGAAGTTGGCTGACCTAAAATCTTTGTCAGATAATTCTAACATCACTGCCTTCTCGATTTCAACATCTACTGATTTTGTGTTTTAATTCGATTTGAAGTATTCTTGCCTTTTCATATGAGTGATTTTTCTATTGCAATCTGGTCATTTGGGGTATTATGAGATTCTGTGCATGATTTGAATCTTCGGTTTTGGCTGGTTTTAGCTAGCATTCCTCCAGCAGGAGAAGACACTTTGGTACTGTTGAGTGAGGGTAGAATCCATCTTTCCACTTGAGCTCCATCAATATCCCCCAGGGGGCCTTTATTACCGCTTCAGTGAGGATAGCAGTTCTGGCTCCCCACTGGGGTGCCCACTGATACCCTGATGCCTGGGAGAGGTAGGCATTCCTCCTTACTGGCCAGATGTGACCTCCACAGACAATACAGGGCATGGGGGTGGCCCAGTCACCTCTGGGTAGCAGCAAAAGTCTTTATTCTCCACTAGGCCTCCACTGATACCATGCAGTGCTGGGGGGCAGGGGATGTCACCCTCCTGCTGCTGGGGAGGGTGGAAGTCCAGTCATGGTCTCCCCCTCACAGCACTCCTGGTGGGAAGGCAATATTATGTATATCTGGTGGGGATGAAAGTTCCAGCTCTCTGCTTAGCCTTCTCTGACGCCACCGCAGTAGGAGGCTGGGGTGCCTCGAAGCTGCCTGGTGAGGATGGAGGGTGGACCCCTTGCCTGATCTTATATGGGAAGGACTGAGGCGGTTCCTGTTTTTTCCTGATGCTGTGGTGCAAGAGGGCAAGCTCTGGCTGAGGCGTTGGGAAGGGAAGACTTACCTCTTTCCCGTCCAATTGTTCCATCCTGTTGGCATTTCCAGATTGCTGGCTTCTCCAGTTCCCCCGTCTGGGATGTTGAGGCAAAAAGACAGCACAGGGAATTCACCTCCGTGTGGCTCCCAGGTCCGAGGGTCTGCAGGTCATCTGCCTTCTTGTTGCTATCCTTGTGTCTGTAATATGCATGAGTGAGGGCTTCTGCTTGTACTCAGTGGCATGAACAGGGAAAAGTAGCAGACTTCATCTCCCTTAAGCAGAAGTCCAAGATTCCTTCTTAAAGAGGATGTTCAGCATTTGTCCCTGGACTTTTACCTGAGGAAGCACATTAGAGGCAGCCATGGACTTTCTGGGGCAGGATAAGCCTCTTCCACAGAAGGCATCTCAGTCATGCCAGTGTGGAGTGGTGCGGCATGTGAGCATGCTGCTTAGCTCACCTGATGCCGGCAAATTCACCAGGCGACCCACCCGATGCCAGGAAATTCACCAGGGGACTCACCCGATGCCAGGAAATTCACCAGGCTACTCACCCGATGCCAGAAAATTCACCAGGTGACTCACCCAATGCTGGAGGATTCACCAGGTGACTCCCCCTAATGGCAGGAAATTCACCAGGTGACCCAGCCAATGCCAGGAAATTTACCAGGCGATTCCCCTGATGGCAAATTCATCAGGTGAGCCAGGCCAGGACTTACCTCTTCCCTGTCAAATTGTTTCCAGAATGAGCTCCTCTTTCTTCCCCCAAAGTGAAGTTTATGTATGAAGTTCAAGCAAACACTTAAGAACTTACTCACTCAAAAGCAAGAGAACTTTTGTGGAGGAAAATCTTATATTCCACTTTCATTTCTTGACAAAAATCTCTTGAAAGGCAGTAATTCAAGACTGTCTCTCATGAATTTGATAAATTCCACAGTCAGAGATGAGACGTTTTCCAGGTTATTGAGAACAGCCTTTGAGCATAATCTGATAGCAAATGCAAGAAAACATGATGGCTGGTGGGGCTTCTTTTTACACCAAAGCAGCAAAGCCAGATGGGCTGCTAGACAAGGAAGCATGGCTCTGCGTGTCGAATACTAATATTCCTTTATAGTCAAAGTTACTCTTAAGAAACTTTCCACAATTATAAAGCTGTAGACAGCCTTTGAAGTTTAAAAGGGAAGGAAGAGAAGGACGGCAAGCTTGTGGATTCCACGATGGCGGAAGGGAACTTACAGGAAGCAGGTGCTGGCTGCACAAAGATACCAGGAGAGTCACCGCGTGCATGACCTGCTTGCATGAGCCCATGAAATGTCAGCGACCCTAGAAAGGGCCACATCACTTAAGAAAGGAAGAGAGGAATACTTTCCTTACCTTGCTCCGTTCCAAGTCACGAGTCCAGAGCTTCCTTCCATCCCAAGACCCCTGGTTTTGCAACGATTTCCTGTCTTTTTTTCTATTTTTTTATTTTTTGAGGTAGAATCTCCCACTGTCACCCAGGCTGGGCTGGACTGCAGTGGTGCTATCTTGGCTCACTGCAACCTCTGCCTTCCGGGTTCAAGCGATTCTCCTGCCTCAGCCGCCCGAGTAGCTGGGATTACAGGCGCCTACCACCAGGCCCAGCTAATTTTTTAATTTTTGTGTTTTTAGTAGAGATGTGAGTTCACCATGTTGGCCAGGCTGGTCTCAAATTCCTGACCTTGTGATTCACCTGCTTGGCCTCCCAGAGTGCTGGGATTACAGGCGTGAGCCACGGTGCCCGGCCAGTTTCCTTCTTTCAGATGGCTGCCTTGACTTTGATTCATGTGATCAGCCTTGAAGGATATTTCCAGACAATTTTGCCTTGAGCCTAATCTGAATTTTCTTTAAATTATAGTGTTTTCAAAAAAATGCAATATCCCTGGGAGAAGATTCATATTCCCAATATATTTATGTAGATGCACGGAAGTAAATTGCTGCTTGATGTGTGAATAGTCAACAACCTTATCAAAACCGCTGCAGCCTTTTGACGGCCATTACACCTGGGGTAGAAGTAAATTTAACAGACACTTTCACTTGTGATTTCTTCTCTTTTTTCACTTCAATTATGTTATAAGAAATGTCAAAGAAAAACATCAATAATAGCAAAACTCGTTTCTTTCATTCCTATCCCTAGTTACAAAGATTATAGAGGTTATGACATGACAGTAGTAATGGTGAGTTTACCCAGTTCTCCACTGTGCCATCCCCTACATGGAGAAGATACCATATATTAATGAGATTTATTTGGCATTGCATTTTGTACAAATTACAGGTAAGTGTGTGTACACCCAGGAGACCTCAGGAAAAAAAAAAAACCCAAAAAACCTCCTGTTTTCCTGTTTTGAATGATATTCATACACCCAGAAAAACATCCTTTGAAATGGAACTCAAGTAAACTGGAGCCTTGAGAAAGTGACATTTATTTTCTCTCAAAAGCGAGCGTTGTAAACAGAGAGAGTCTGTGTCACAGCAGCTGGAGAATCTAGTGTTTCCTACCGAAAATGAGTTGACTGAAGCCTTAGGACAAATGTAAAGGATATTCAGGAGGAAATCTGAAAGACATTTCACATGTTAATTATAATCATCAAAAGGCATACAGTTTAGAACTTCCTAACTTGCCAGAAAGCCTCCAGGTTGTAGAGCATTTTTTATTCAACTTTCCATCCTAACAGGAAAATAAGACCCTAAACGCAGTCGTTCTGGGGGAAGAACCCTGTGGTGTCCTTCACCGATTCCTTCTTCCTTTGCATTTCTCGTAATGAGATCACAGTGAAATGAAGTAGTAATACGAACCTCCTGACTCATAGCCTTACCAGATATTTATGGGAACACAATCTTATTTATCTGTAGTTGTGATGTTTATTTGCCAAATGTTAATTTACACCATGGGGAGAATTTTTTTTTTTTTTTTTTTTTTTTTTTGAGACGGAGTTTCCGCTCTTGCTGCCCGGGCTGGAGTACAGTGGCATGATCTCAGCTCACTACAACCTCTACCTCCCAGGTTCCAGCGATTCTCCTGCCTCAGCCTCCCAAGTAGCTAGGACTACAGGCATGCACCACCACGCCTGGCTAATTTTGTATTTTTAGTAGAGATGGGATTTCTCCATGTTGGTCAGGCCAGTCTCGAACTCCAAACCTCAGGTGATCTACCCACCTCGGCCTCCCACAGTGCTGGGATTACTGGTGTGAGCTGTAATTACACTGCGCCTGGTGGGAGAGAAATATTTTTAGGCTCAAAAATACATCCATTATTGGAATTTTCTATACAAGACTTTTTTTGCACACACATATGTGTGTGAATTACAACTTTTCCTTATTATTTGCATAAAAAGATGCAAATTATCTTCTGTTACTTATGGGAACTACGCTCTCCCAATGACTCTGGGAATATTACTGTTAATAATAAATACTAAAATGTGCATACCTTTGTGTAAGTTTTATTTCATAAATTTAGAGAGAACTGAGAACTTAATAATTTTTGATTTACTAGTGTTGGTGAGAACATCAAACTCTGTAATATATTTAAATAAATTTATTCTCAGCCAACTATGAATGACCATGGCCCGGGTACAGTCTCAGGAGGCCCTGGGAATGTGTGTCCAAGGTGGTTGAGTTACAACTTGGTTTTATACATTTTAGGCAGACAGAAGTTACAGGCAAAGATGTCAATCACTACAGGTAAGGTGTACTTTGATTTGGCCCAGAAAGGAAGGACATCTAGAAGCGGGAGGGACTTTGAGGTCCTAGGTGGATTCATAGATTTTTCTGACTGTCAGTTGGTTGAAAGAGTTAAGCTTTGTATAAAGACTTAAGAAGTCAGTAGAAAGAAATGCTTGAGTTAAAACAAGGGAGTTTGTGGAAGCCAAGATTCTTCTTACATAGATGATTCCTCTAAGTAGCAGGCTTCAGAGAGAATGGATGGCAGATGTCTCTTCTCAGACATTAAAAGGTGTCAGACTCTCAGTCACATCTCTCCTGGACCTGGAGAAAACCTAGAAAGGGAGGGTGATTCTTTACAGATGCAAATTTCCCACAAGAGATGGCTCTGCAGGGCCATTTCAAATGTCAAAGAAATAGATTTTGGGGTAAAATATTTTGGTTTCCAGTGGAGCCTGCCATCTATCCTGTGATGCTACAGTCAGGTTGAAATGTAGTATATTATTGCCACAGAGAGTCTGCCAGTCTTATGCTCTCTACTTTAAAGTTAATCCTGGTCAGCTGTGCCTAAACTCCGGAGGAAATGGATATTAACGAGGCCTTCCTGTCATGGCCAGGAATTTGGTCGTTCAGGTTTCTTTTGGCCCAGAGGAGATTCGTTCATCTGTTCAGTTGACTGGGAGGCTTATGACTGGGTTTCTGACTTACCCTAGAGATGATAGTGAACAAGAACTCAATTTTCTATGCATTTTGAATAACTAAAATCTGTGTAATAAATAATGTCCTTAACCCCAGTTCTTGGAGGGAGTTTCTAAACCCTTTGGGTCTCCTGTTGGAGGTAGACACTGAAACCCTCCTCACAGCTTAGCAAGAACTGCATCCTGGGTTCTGGACAGAAATAATTTTGCATTAATTAGGCTCCACCTCGGCCCACTTCCTTGTCTCTGTTTAGGAACCAAAAGCCCCATGGCACTGGGCACTGGATCCTGGCCTTTTCCAGCCCCTTGTTTCTACAGACGGGGCTCTAACCTTAGAATCCTAAGGCTTTTGTTTCGGAATTGATCTGTATCTCCGTCTCTGTTGTTCCTGTAGATAGGATTTCTGACCTTAGAGGAATTGCTGAAGATGTTTTCCAGATACTGAGTTCCGGCAGAACTGCAGACACCAGGCAGTTTGGAAACCCCCCGCAGAGAAACCAAATCAGCAGGACACTGCAGTCCACTCAGCACCTTCCCCCACTTCACCCTGCACTCTTTGACTCATCAGCTGTCTCCAACCTTGGCCTAGTATTTTTTTTTTTTTTTTTTTTTGGACAGGGTTTCACTCTTGTCACCCAGGCCAGAGTGCAGTGATGCAATCTCAGCTCACTGCAACTTCCACCTCCTGGACTCAAGTGATCCTCCTGCCTCAGCTTCTCAAGTAGCTGGGATTGCAGGTGTGCGCCACCACACCAGGATCCTTTTTGTGTATTTTTTGTAGAGACCAGGTTTTGCCATGTTGCCCAGACTAGTCTCAAACTCCTAGGCTCAAGCTATCTACCCTTCTCCTCCTTGCAAAGTGCTGGGATTACAGGTGTGAGCTACTGGGCCAAATCTCTTAGCCCAGTACTTGTCCAAAGCCCTCAAAATCCCTAGCCCCACACTCCTTGGGGAGATGGATTTAAGGTTTTCTCCCGTCTCCTCATCCGGCTGCCTTATGAGTCAGCCTATTCCTCCACTGCAACTGGAGTCTCTGTGCATTGACTTGCTGCACATTGGTCAAGAGACCTACTGCAGTTTCGACAACTTTGTTATTTATGGTTGGACCCTGGGACCACGTGTGAATTTATGCTAACTGGGTGGCTCATGGGGAGCCCCTAGATGGTCTTGGGATGGGGACTGGCAACGGTGGAAAGGCCAGCATAGGATGATAGGGTTGGAGCTTTAAGCCAAGTATCTCAGCCTGGCTTTCAAACAAGAGAGAGGAACTGGTGACTGAGTTCAATTAGTCATGCCTGGATTGAGCTCAATTAATTATACCTGATGATTAATTAATGATTCAGCTAATTACACTTGTGTAATGGAGCCCCAATACAAACTCTGAACGTCGAGGCTGGGGGTGCTTCCTGGTTGTTGAACTCTTCAGTGGACTGGGAGGGGGCCCCTTCTATGGGAAGAGGACACAGAAGCCCCAGGCCTGGGACCTTCTCAGCCCTCACCCCAGGCACCGTTTCATCCGGCTGGTCCTGGCTTGTATTCTTTCATATTAAGCTGTAACCATGAGCACAGTACTTACGTGAGGTCTGTGAGTAAATCCAGGGAATATCATGCCTTAGAAGGTCACGAGAACCCTCCAGTTTTAGCCAGTTGGAGGAACCCCTGACCTTGCAGCTGGCATCTGAAATGAGGACATCTTGCAAAACACGGTGCCCTTGACCCATAGACATCTGTGCTAACTCTGGCAGTCAGTGGCAGGACTGCCCTGCAGAATTGCACTAACAGCTTTTGCTATTTTTGTTTCCAGTGACACAGCCATGTGGGTTCTATGTGCTCAACGTTGGGTCCAGATGTTATCTCCAGGAGATCTTGCCCAAACAGTAAGTGTTTACAGGCACCACCAAGCCACCCCCGTGTGCATCCTTCATTCAGACTCAGTAATTAACGGTGCGGGATCTCATGGAAAGGACAGGGCCTGTGTCTAAAAGACATAAGAATAAGAGATAGAGTAGGAGGGGGGTATGACTATTCCTTCAAATATATTTTTTCTTTTCTCCTCTCTTCACAAAACCCACACCACTACCTCACTGACACTCTACCACTGACCCCGAGTTTTTAGTTGCACAAAGAAAACAGTAGCTCTTTTTTGTTTTTTTTGAGACGGAGTCTTGCCCTGTCACCTAGGCTGGAGTGCAATGGCACCATCTCGGCTCACTGCAACCTCCACCTCCAAGGTTCAAGCAATTCTCCTGCCTCAGCCTCCCACGTAGCTGGGACTCTAGGCGTCTGCCACCACACCTGGCTAATTAGAAAACAGTACTTCTTCTGTGCTCCAATAATGCTTAGTCATACCTTTTACTGAATACATTTCAGAAACTGGCCTGAGAAAATCCAGACTTCGAACCAAGGTTGCGCAGTGTCCCACCTTGAGAAGAAATGCTGCGTGATAGATTCACAGCCTGTTGCTGCCAGACAGATGGCCAAGTGACCGGTGACTCAAGACAATCATGGTGACCAGATATGCGGACCCCTCCCTACCCCTCAGGGATGCTGTCCAGCTCAGCTGCATACCCTGCTTATGATGTCAATTCCCACGCTTTGCCTAATTACAAACAAGCCCCATTGGCTGTTTTTGGGGAACTGGCACGAGTATTCTTGCACCTCCACTGTCTCCCTTGCATTCAAACACACCTCCAGATAAAAGCCTTGTCTGGGAAACCTGCTTGGCCCCGTGTTAGTTTCCACGCCATGGAACCTGAGGGCCTATGGTCTGGAACACACGGAGACTGAGGCAACAGACAGACGTGAGATGTAGGATTCCCCTCAGCATGCTTCAACACCTTTTCAGCACGATGTCACCTGGATTCCATCAGGAGAAGATGGCAAGAGAAATTGTGGAGCTGGAATAGAATGAGAGAAAGGTCAGGGAGTGGATGAGGGCAGACGTGGAAACGATGACGTGAGTGGAGAATGGGACCAGCAGATGGAAAGGATGATTGGGGTTGGGGAGGAGCGGAGGAAGGTGAGCATGGTCAGGGCACAGGAGGACTGATGAGTTCTGGAGTTCCTGGTCTCAGGGGACTTCCTGTCATGTCCACAAACCAAGAACTTGGGAGAGCCACGTCCTTGTCTTGCCCGGTCGGCTTTGGGAGCACTCATCTGAGCATTTCCCATGAGGTAAGCTCCTTGTCACAACAGCTCCGTGAAGAAAGAACTAGTATCATATTCCTTTTATGGGTGAGGAAACCAAACCTGGGAATGTGAAATAACCCTCTCCAGGCCCCCCCATTTATTAGGTGGGGGAAGGATTTGGTCCACGTGGTGTGACTCCACGACCCACCGTCTTCTCCATCACAGAAGCAGGAATGGGTCATTGCAAGCTCTTGAGCAGGTGACTGTGGAGAGCGGTTTCTTAGGCCTGTGAGCTACTGAGCCTTGCAGTGGGGCAAGCTGGAAGTGCAATTTGCTGTAAGTTTGAAATGCACCCTGAATTTCCAAGACCTGGCATAAAAAAAGTAAACGGTTTTATTCCTAATTTTTATATTGATGATATGTTGCAATAATAATATTTTGGATCTATTGAGTTAAATAAAATGTTATTTCAATTGATATCACCTGCTTCTTTTTGTGTTTTTAGAATGTGGCTGTTAGAAAATACTTTAAGAAATTGTATATGTGACTTGCATTATTACATCACAGATAAAATGGAATTGCATTCCTATTGCTTAAGTTCTACTGTCTGGTAAAATGCTGCTTTGAAGAATCAGGCCAGGAAATGGTTTGGGAGAAGAACCAGGCAAGGCCTAGAGAGGAGGACCAGGTACCCAGACAGCACAAGGCACCCCCGTTGGGTCTCTTAGACTGAGTTACCCAAGCACAAGGGATGAGTAATTGAAAAGTATTGTCATTGGCCCCAGTCAGCACTTCCTCTGTTCCCTACTGGGCCCATTGGAGTGTGCCCCTCCTGTTGACAGCACTGCAGGTTAGCTCTGAGGGGTGCAGCGGGAGGAGGGGCTGGCTCATTACTGGTTTTGTGATGCTACAGAGATTCCAGCACTGACTGCACCTGTTGGAAGCGGGTAGGGGTGGGCGGAAACACTTCTTATCAGTTCATTCAGCAAAGAGGCAGTGATTCCAATATAACAAGCTAATTTACCCTTTAACTTAACGGCTTCCTGCTTTTCTGTAAGTAGAGATGACTTTTGAGCAGATGTTGGCAGGGAGCCCACGGCCTTTCATTATATTCCGACTGGCATGATAGACAATACCATCACCAATGTCCACAACGTCATCAGGGATATTTTGATTTGCTCTTTGCTAGAGACTGGAATCAGCTCCAAAATGTGGTGCACAGAGGTGTCAGGGTCCCTGCAGGCTGGGCTTCACCATTCTTGCCCATTTATGCTGAGCCTCAATCATCCGTGGCTCCAAAGTTGCAGACCACCCTGGTGCTCAGGGGTGCTTGTGGGTAGGCGGGCCAACAGTTAACTCCCAGCTGTCAGCCACACCCTTAGCCTCTGTTGGAAATAGATGCCTCCCAGAGCATCCTCCCAGCACTGTCCTCCGCTGCTGGGACTGAAACTGGAAGCAGGCTGAGAGTCTGTGACTTGGAGTCGACAGCATCACGCAGGTGCCATGGACTCGCACTTGGCACTGACTTTCTGCTCTTCGGTGCAGTGGTTCTCAAGTCTCTCCCACCAGCCATGCTCCTCCAGGACACAGAGCGTCCTGGCTCTCCCTGTGTCCCTGAGCATCTCCCGCACCTGCCAGGACAGCACCCTGAGGGACGAGGTCACAAACAGAGTCCAGCCAGATCCAGGGTGCTTGGTTCTGCTGTCCTGGCTTTCTCACCTGAGAACCGACAGCCTCGTCTGTGTGCTCCGCCCACTACATCTGTGCATCCTGCCACACCCACCAAGCTATTACCTGTCAGACCAGGTGATCAAATATGTGTAAAGCACATCACAGCATTTTCAAGATGGGGCGTCCCCAGTGTGAGAAAGTGCTGGCATCCACCCGCTTAATTGATGCCTGCAGTGGCCGTGTGACATCCACACGTCAAAACCAGGTCTGTTCCCCTCCACTTCTTTATCTCCAGCATCTACAGGAGTCTTTTGTTGAATGAAGGAGACAATGAGAAGGGCCAGAGGTATCCAGAGGAAAAGAATTTGTGCGCAAACCTCTTGCCTTAGAGGAGAGGGTCCCTCACTGCCAACATGGCTGCTCAGCCAGCCCTGTCCTCCGGGGTCCTCCCTGCCCCTGATTCAACTGAGGCACCTACCTTCATGTAGGTTGAACTAAACCTCTAGGATTCAAGACAAGACCCATTGAATTCATGTTTTGTTTTCTGCAGACATACCCTAAAGGGTAGCTCTTGTGCCTGGCTGTTAATAAAATAAAGTAACATGCTGATTAATAAAATAATATGCAAGCTCCTCCCTGCTCCCTCTTCCCTAATAAATGGGTGTGCAGGTGAATCTTGAAATCCTAACATTATACACCAGAAGAAGGTGGTGACCAGCACCTGCAGGGAGCTGAGTGGCTTGAGTGGACTTGTTCTGACTCTTCACAGTAAATGACTGGGGCCCAGACGTGCAGCAGCACAGTTGTAATGGCCCAGCAGGTGCCTCCTGCCCACCGCACAGTCAGTCCTCCAAGATGGCGGCATTGCGAGAGAGAGAGTGTAATTGATGCCAGGCCAGCCCATGTGGGAGAACTGGAGTTATCACCCAGATCAGGCTCCTTGCAGGCTCACAGATTTGGGTTCTATGAACAGTTTTGTGGACAGGGGGCTAGAGAAGGGGTGCTGCTGATTGGAGATGAAACAATAGTGGTGTGGAAAACAGTCCTGGTGTGCTGAGTCCACCTCTGGGTGGGACCACAGGATCAGCTGTGTCATGAGTCCAGGTAGAGTCAAGTCTGAAAAACAACTTGGGGAAAAATGGAAGTCTTAAGTTCTAAAAGGGTGATGCTATGTAAAGGAGCAATTGGGAGAATCTTGATTCCTGTGGCTTCTGTCTACATGTCTCCTGAGCAGTAAGGGATTATAGACACTACGCCCAGCTTCTCAGAATTCACGCCCTTCTCATCATCCCAACCTTGTGGCCTCTCATTACTTTTACAACAGCAATTTACTTTTGGGAAGGGCTATTATCATCTTTGCTTTCAGGTTAGACTGAATTCTTCCAAAGCTAGCTTGACCTACACTGAGGAGTGAGTGACCAAAGACAGCTTGTAGGTCAGAAGTAAGATGGGCTCAACTCTGTCACCTTTCCCTTGCTGTCCTCATTTCGTGAATGTGGTTTCACGATCCCCTCCTTGGTTGTAATAAACTATACCCTCCGTGGTTTTCTTCCCCAGAATTCTCCCTGGCCCTCCTGCTCACCCAGAAAGGGCTCTTTGATGGTGAGGCTGCCGTGCATTGGGAAAGGGTTAGATCCAGCACCCTGGACATGGTGAGGGCCACCACACTGTGACCTTATGCCCCAGCCAAGGGATGACCCAGCCTCGGGGGAACAAGGCAGCCTTCTGGGGGTGCATCCTGGTAGCCGATCCTGTCCCGGAACATGGGTCCCTTCCAGGTGTGACAGCCAAAGTGTGCTCTGCCTGCCTCTGCCTTCTCCTTCTTTGCCAGGAGACCCCAGGAATCAGAGTTAGGACACGTCCCCATGAGGGCAGGGGCCAGCTGTGCTTTAAGGGTTCACAGCAGTAGCCAGAAAGGGCGGAGAAGAAGAGAGAAGCAACTGAGGGAGGGATTATTACTTAGAGGACTCTGTGTGTGTGTGTGCATGCGTGTGTGTGTGTGTGTGTGTGTGTGTGTGTGTGTGTGTATGGGGCTTTTGGGGACGCTGCCCACATTGTTGAGGACCATGGGGAGATTAATGTGAGAGCTGGGGACAGTTTTGCTATGTGGTACACAATGGGACTTCTCTTCATGGCCCCAGAAAGCTGTCAATGAAATTTATTTTATACTGTAAGGCATTTGGAGTCAAATTCATTTCTCTTGGATGTGAAACCAGACTGAGACAAGACTTAAAGCAGATCAGGAAAGAACGCAGGTTTATTTGGGTTTCATGATGACTTGGGATGAATCTATGACTGATCTTGGTGTTTAATACAAAACTACTGAATTAGTAAAAACATTATGAAGCATCTATGGTCCTTTGCATCATTTTATGAGATTCCTAATTAATTTAAGATACATTGAGCACTTCAAGTCTGTGTCTTCTGTCTGTATTTACACAACATGGAGGTGGGGACAGAGCTCTTTGGCGGCTGTTCACCCTGAGTCTGCACCTGTCAGGCACAGAGCAGACACAGGTGTGCTCGTTAAAGAACATAGAATTTGCTTTATTTTCCTAGGCACATGTTGTGAATTCTTCCTGTTTCCCTTATTTAACACCAGTTTCTATAGAATTTTTTCTAATTGAGAAAGTTCTCATCTATAAGCTGAACTTCCAGAATGCCAGAATGAGATGCTGAAGGAGAGTCCTCCTCCCTCCACCCTTCTCTCTTCCTCCTTTTCTCCTCCCTCCCCTTCCTCCTTTCCTTTCCCTCTATTCCTCCCTCTTCCCTCCCTCCCTTCCTCCCTTCCTTCCTTCTTCCCCTTCTCTCTCTCTTTCTCGCTCATGACTTGCCAAGAGAAGGAGGTGGTACCCTTTCCTTTCACGTTGGGTACTGGTGGGCAAGGCTGCCAAAAGCTAATAGCCCCATCTGAGCTGGAATAAACCGTGACCAAGAAGCAGGTGAACCCACCTGCCTCCTCCAACCCAGTGCCCTGGCCTGCTCTGGACTCTGGCAGGCTCCCTTGTGCACCTGGGGGGTCCTCAGCCATCAGGAGAGGGGCAGATCCCCCCCATAATGGGGGCTGAGGGTTGCAGGAAACGCCTTTCTCAGAACTTCATTTCTTGGTGTGGCTCCAAGAATGTAGGGGTCCCCAGCATGTGGCCTCAGGCCAGGCTCCCAGAGGGTTCTCTGTAGATGGTGGCTTTCCCCATCCAGATCCTCTGACCGATTTCCCACGGTTATAATCAAGGTGGTGTCAGGGGTGAGTGAGTGGTCAATGAGGTTCAGCTGCCCGCACCCAAGCTCTCTGGCAGGGTGAAGGAGAGAAAGGGAAGTGTGTGCTCTTGTTGCCATGGTGACAGCTGGAGACAGAGGCAGCAAGACAGAGCAGTGAGAGAGAGAGAGAGAGAGAGAGAGAGAGAGAGAGAGAGACTAAGACAGAGAAAAGGGAGAAAACGGTAGAAGTTCTCTTCAAAGTTTCCTTGGCTGTCCCAGATGTTCTCCCTGACATGTCTGAACAAGATCACAGCTTCCACCTTCGCCCTTCTCCTTTGTCAGCATTCCACAAGTTACTTCCTCTCTTCTTTGTTCTTCCTCGCCCTTACCTATTTGGGAAAGTTTTAAGTTGCCAGCCAATAGTGTGAAGCTTAGAATGTGAGGTCCCGTTCCAGCCAATGGAAACGGGACACAGAGTAAGGTGAATGCATTTGATTACAGGTACTCCTGTCTCCGTTGTTCTAGTGTGCTCTCATGGCAAGATTGCTGGCAGGTGGCACCCTTTCTGCAGAAAGTAAAACTTGGCCTTGCGGAACAATCTGTAGTCTCAGTGTGATTTCTTTGCAGCACTGAGAACCCATTTCCAATAGAGGGAGAGGATCTTGTTGCCCCTTTCTGCTGCCCTTTGCAACCTGCAGGTGCCCGTGGCTTCCTGGGCATGATGAGGAGGGACAGGTGCAGGCCTACATGGTTCTCTCTTGTGCCAGCCAAACCCCAGCAGCCTGCAGGGTATGCGGCCCCTTCTCAACCACCCAGCATCCCTTCCCTGTCTCGTGAGACTCTGTCCCTCACAGAAGGCATGGACACTCAGGGGACTGTGCCAGCATCTTCCCGCAGAAGTGAGAACATGGGGTCCCCAGGAGCTGGGAAGGACTCAGTGGGGTCCCCACAAGGCTCCTGGAAACCCCACTGTACCGCTGTTTAGGGCGCACACCCCTGGCACAGCATCGGCTCCAGAACCACCTAAGACAAGCTGTGACGATGTGGGGACCACGCAGGCCCAACAGCAGGCATGGGGCCTCCTTGGCTGCTCTGCCCTGGCCCCCAACAGTTCTGCCCCCTCAGCCTCAGGACAGCATGTGGAAGCTGGGGCAGGAGGGAGCCTGAAGCTCTGGCTCTCAAGAACTGGCAGCACTGGGGGCTGGCCCCCGCTGCCCCTCTAGGCACCCTCTTCCTAGAGGGGAGATCTGGCTCCTTCTATGTCAGCCACCCAAGGTGAGATTCCCTGTCAGACTCAGCACAGTGATTTCCTTCCTTCCACAGATACGGACCAGGCTGGGGGGAGCTGGCATGCCACGGAGGGCCCTGGCAGCCATTCTATCACAAAGGGAGGAACCTGGCACGCCACTGTCCCTTACAGAGGTAACCCTCAAGGAAGGAGGAAGTGACATGCAGAGACTGAACTTCCTCACTTCCTGGAAGCCTCACCCAGCTTCAACCCCTCAACTGCTTTCCCACCTGACCCCGGACACCCAGTACCACCTCCCCGACAGAGGCAAGAGGGCATAGGCAGCCCCTGCGCCTGCCCTACGTGCATGGCGGCTACTGCACAGGTTTATTTCCTGGCCTTTCTTGCCAATCACTGGGGCTGCTCACCGAGAACAAAACCCTTGGACCACTGCCCGAACTGCCCTCCCTTGGCCTCCCACAACTCAGTAGCCCTCCTCAGTAGCCTTCCACAGACTAGGTCAGCTCAGGTAGACAGACGGCTCCATGTGCATCTGCCCTCTGGGAGTGAGGTGCTGTGCTGGGAAAGGCTTACAGACCACAGGCCCCTGGTCAGGAGATGTGCCGGGCTGATGCCTTCAGGAGGCAGGAGGGGTGTGCCCACCATGCAGGTACTGGGTTCCTACCTGCCCCGGCCTAGGATCTGAGCTCCTACAGCTGGCAAGGGCAGTTTCCACCTTCTGGCACTAAGCCTCTACTGTGCCCTCATCTGGACAGGGCGGAGCTGTTACTGCACCTGCCACGTTGATGTTCCCCCCACTTTTCCTCTCTGCCTGCTCCCACCTCCATCTCTGCCCATCCAGATCTCAGGAGAGAAGGGAGAAAGTTTTTGTTCCATGTTTTTCCTAATTTGAAAGTGGCTCCCCAAGCGCTAAGGGGACAATGGCTTACTGAATGCCTGTGTCATCACTGGTGAGGGCTTCCACTGCTTCCCAGGAGTGAGGGCATCCGGTGCTCCCCAGAATGAGGGCATCTGGTGCTCCCCAGAGTGAGGGCATCTGGTGCTCCCCACAGTGAGGGCATCCGGTGCTCCCCAGAGTGAGGGCATCTAGTGCTCCCCCAGGAGTGAGGGCATCCGGTGCTCCCCAGGAGTGAGGGCATCTGGTGCTCCCCAGAGTGAGGGCATCTGGTGCTCCCCCAAGAGTGAGGGCTTCCAGTGCTCCCCAGAGTGAGGTCTTCAGTGTTCCTCAGGGAGGGTTTGACAATTCAGTCCCTCACAGCCTGTTTCACTCATTTAAAGAAAGGCTCAGAATATTTTATTGTCTTTCCTTTTGTTTCTTAACACCCTGCAAAGAGCTTCCCTTTCAACTTCTACTTTCAGGGAATCCACCAAGATGCAGGAAACAGGAGACGCTTCCAGAACTCCTGTGTTCCAGCCAACACTGGTAAGGAGGAGACTGGGGCCTGTTCATCTGTAGTCCCCCAGAGCCCAGTGGGGGCAGAGAGAACAGTGTGGCCCCTCAGGTGAGCCACTGGAGCCCTTGGCTGCCCAACACCCCCCGTACCCCACATTACCCACCACGGGCAGGGGCTGCACCTGCAGCCTGATGAAGACAGGGGACCAAGAGGCTCAGAGCCCTCGGGGGAGAAGAGTCAGCAACTGCCAGGCAAGCCACCAGCCCAGGAAGAGTGCCAGCTGGGGGCGGGGGAGGCAGCCTGGAGGATGGAGGAGGGCAGTGGATGTGCCAGCCGCCTAGGGTGGGCTGCAGCATGGAGGCTGTGCTTCATCTCAACAGCCCTCCTTGTCGCTGTGCCCTGCCCGGCAAGAGTCCCGGGGAAGCTGTATCTGGACAGAGGAGTTAAGGTGAGAAGCAAGTGGATGGGAACAGTGCCAGGCGAAGGCTCAGCAGACGCTGCAGGTGCCAGGCCGTTTTGACTGGTGCACTCACCCCCTGCACTGCATTCCCCAGAGTGAAGCCCCTCTACCCCCACCCCCACCCCCTAATACCCTATGTCTTTCTTCCCCCGCGCCTCTTCCCCATCTCTTGAGAGTGATCCTCATGATACATCAGTTGATGCTTCGGGGCTCCAGACTGAGGCCAGTTGCTTTGCAGAAGCTGGAAACTCTGGGCTTTCAGAGGACATGTTGATGCTGCCTCTTAAGCATTTGATGTTCTCACATTTCAATGCCTATACAAAGCTCTCCTGATGCCAAGAAAGGTGAACAGCTGAGCTATTAGCCTCCCACCAGGATAAGTTCTACCGGCACTCCCAACCGGCTCCTTCACACAGGCGCACTGCTGGCTCTAAAATTAGGAACACGAGGGCTGATTATGGTCCCTTGACACCATTAGCATTGATATGCAAAATTTATTTCCATCCAATCTGCGGAGCCATCCAAATTGCCCTGTGAAAGCAGGGCCTGAAGTCTTTGGATGCTGGCCATGCTAGCTGAAGTCCCCCTGGGCACCATCCCCCAGTAGCTCTGCTATTTGCATAAACATTGGCATATGTGGACCACCTTCCTGTTAGCCACAATTAACCATGCAGTTCACTCAGATCAGCATCTCTGGAGCTCCAGCCTGATTTACAAAGAAAGCTCACATTACGTCCCTTGACCATCTACCGTAATTAGACGAAGGAGAGGCGTGGGGCTGATTCCAGCAGTGGCCTTTTCTGAAAATCCACACTATTTTCCAGGGGGTTTGCTGCTGAGAAATCCGCTGCTGCCATTCAGACTGTCAAACTTAACTCTGAACATACCCGTACATGTTTCACGCCCTCACAAGTCGATAAAGCAGAGGTGGGCCCTTGAGTCTGGGAACTCGGCCAGCCTTGAGGCCCCTGTGAGCTGTGGATGTTTGCTTCATTCTGCACGGCTGGGACTGACTCCTGCCTTCTGCTGGGTTCTGCTGAGAAATGCGTGGGAGAAGTTTCCTCATTCCCTGTCGGGCTCATGAATGTGGACTCTGGGACTGAAGGGTCATGACTTGTCTGAGTCCGTTCTCACGTCACTATAAAGAAATAACTGAGACTGTGTTATTTATAAAGAAAAGTGGTTTAACTGGCTCATGGTCCCACTGCATGTTCCTCCCTGGGTGGCTGGGGAGGCCTCAGGGAGCTTTCACTCATGGTGGAAGATTTGAAGGGGAAGCGGGAGGAGAGAGAGAGGGGGTGGGAGGTGCCACACACTTTTTAACAACAAGATCTCATGAGGACTCACAAGAACAGCACTAGGGGAATGGTATGAAACACAGAAATTGCCCCGATGAGCCAGAAACTCCCAGCAGGCCCCACCTCCAGCATCGGGAATTAAAACTGAACATGAGATTTGGGTGCGGACACAGATCCAAACCCTGTCATGATGAACCCCTGTACACCAAACACCTCATTGACTAGGATGGGCTTCTGTAGCTATGCACAACATTCAAGTGAGAGAAACCCCTAAAACTGTCTTAAATAATGTGACACTTATTGACCTAACAGGAGGCCTGGAGGTGTTGAATCTCAAGCTTGGTTTTGTGACTCTTTACCACTCTTGTCATGTTGTTCCTCATTCTAAAGCATTTTACTTCCTGATCCTAAAAGAGCTGCCACTGCTCCTGGCATCACATCATCACAACAACATCCAGAGCTGGCAGAGAATGGAGAAGCGGCACAGGCCCACCTTGTAACATCTTGTAGTAATTTTCACATATACCAGGGAGACAAATGTTCCTGAAGAGCAGCTCGTACCCAAAGAATACCTTGTGAATTCTTTATACAAAAGGGAACTCAAAATGGATCAAAGAGCAAAATGCAAAACGTAAAACTATAACACTTTTAGAAGAAACTGTCAGAAAAAATTTTTGACCTATCGCTAGACAAATAGTTATTAGATATGATACCAAGACACAATCCATAAAAATAATATTAACAAATTGTACTTTATTAAAATTAAAAATGTCTGCTCTGTGAAAGATCTTGTTAAGATAATGAAAAAATATGACACAAAGTGGAGAAGTGTTTTCAAGCCACACGTGTGACAGGACTTGTTATCTGAAATCTGTAAAGAACTCTTAACACAATAATCAGAAATCAAACCATCCAATTAGCAAATTGGCAGAAGACTTGAACAAACACATCACTAAAGATTTATGGCTGGCTCTTTCTTTAGAGCTTGTGTGGCAAATAAGCACATGAAAGACATTTACCATCCTTAAACATTAGGAATATGCAAATTAGACCTAAAGTGAGGCAATACTGCACACCTATCGGAATAGCTAAAAGAAAAAATACTTGACGATACCAAATGCTGTAGAATACATGCAACAGCTGGAATTCATACACACCGCTGGTGGGAACTTAAAAGGGTATATCCATTCTTCACCATGATTTGTCAGTTTCTTACAAAGTTAAACATACATTTACCCTATGACCTGGCAATGACACTCCTGGATGTTTGTTTTAGGTAAAAGAAACCTTATGATCATATAAATACTGTTGCTTAAATGTTCATAGCAGTTTTATTTGTATTTGCTCCAAACTGAAAGCAGCCCACACGTTTTTCAAGAGTGGAATGGATGGAGAAACCATGGAAGATCCGTGCAATGAACAGCAGCTACTCAGCGATCAAAGGGAATAGAGGCGGGGCGTGGTGGCTCATGCCTATAATCCCAGCACTTTGAGAGGCCGAGGTGAGCAGATCACTTAAGGTCAGGAGTTGGAGACCAGCCTGGCCAACACGGAGAAACCCTGTCTCTACCAAAAATGCAAAAATTAGCCAGGTGTGGTGGCACATGCCTGTAGTCCCAGCTACTCAGAAGGCTGAGGCAGAAGTGCTTAAACCCAGGAGGCGGAGGTTGCAGTGAGCCGAGATCATGCTACTGCGCTCCAGCCTGGGTGACAGAGAGAGGACTTCATCTCAAAAACAACAACGAACAAAAAAACAAAGCAAGCAAAAAAGGGGAGTGGAGCGTTGCTGCACGCACTGGCCAGAATAGGTCTCAGGATATCACGCTGGGTGACGAAAGCCAGTCTCTAACGGTGGCATCTGTACAACTCCATTAATGCAGTGCTATAGAAGTGATGGCGCCATAGAGATGGAGAACGCATTAGCGGTGGCTGGGGGTCGGGCTGAGCAAGGACAGGACCGGTGGGGCGGCAGGAGGGAGTTTCTTTGCGGTGCTGGATGATGGCTTGATTTTTTATGTGATCAATTTTCTTGGGATGATATGCCAAACTTAAAAAGAAAGTTCATATAAAAGCAGATGAAATCCAAGGCCGAGCCACCAGTACTGCCCCAGTGCCAGTCTGCTGCTTTGGATGACATGGGGTTGGTGTGAGATGCTGTCATGGAGGGAGACCAGGGGAAGGGTGTCCAGGCACTCATGGTATGATTGCTGCAATTTGTGAGGTCCTTAAGCTATTTCAAAATTTAAATATATATTTAAAAATAGCATCCGGGGTGACTTCTGCTTCTCATTTGCCAAAACTGGGTCCATGCCATTCCAAACCAACAAGAAGCAGATTGTGTCATCGGTGTGGACAGGTCCCGATTCTAGCTCTTGGGTGAGCATGTGGCTGTCCAAACCCAAGCAGGGGGAAGTTAGGAAGAAAGGGAGGCTGGGGGGAGGACCACAGGCAGGCTAGAATCTGCACAGCTGCATGGATTCCCAAGAGAGGTCAGGTCCCATCCATGAAGCTCTGTGGATAAAGGGAGAAGGCCAGGCGTCTGGGAAGCCTCGGTGCCCTTCTGTGGGAGCAGAGCGGTGGGGCTGAGCAGCCTTCCCCTTCCTCGAGAAGTGGTACTGGTCTGTGAGGCCACATACTTCTCTAACATGGGAGGGGGGTGAATGGTTTTTCAGGGTGGGACCCTGCCAGCTCTCAAGAGGTAGCCCAAGGCTGGGCACATCGTGATCTCCACAACACACAGAGCTGCAAGTATTGGAGTCCCCACCCAAGAGGCAAATCGATTGACTCATGGACCTCGTACTTCTCAGGGCAGCTTTCATGACAGCTGGACTCAGGGGCTCTCTTCCTTCTTCCAAGTCTTCACCTCTCAGCACTGCTCTGCTTCTTAAGCTGCCACTGGGCCCTTGTGCCACAGATGGGCTTCCTCACCTGGAGGGAAAAACCACTGCAGCAACCTAAAGTCTCTGTCCTTGCAGATCGTGACCTAAACAGGAGAGGAAGTTTCTTCCCCTCCGCCTCCCAGAAGAACTCTGAAGGAACTGGTTTGGGCCACGTCAGTACCACTTGGACTGACAAGGGTCACGTGCCAAGCCCTGTGAGCACCTGCACCACGATCATGGCCGAATTCAACAGGTATTGAGTGTCATCCTCATGCGGGCAGTGCTGTGGGGGCTGGGGACGGATTGGTGAGCAGCCCAGGCAGGAAGAGGCAGCACCTCCCACCTGCACGGTCCAGCCCAGCCCCGTGAGAGACGGGCCACACAGCAGCATCAGCGGTCTCCGAGGATTTCCAGGTGACCACCGTCGAAGGGGAAATGAGGCAGGTTGGTGACTGAAATGTTAGGAAGGGGATTGGGGCAGGCTTCACTGGATGAAGGGCAGCTGGAAATAAACAGCATGAGATTAGGGGGAAAGAGGTCCCCGATGGGAGGAGCAGATCCGGCCAACACGGCCACCACAAGCACAGGGGCCGCTTGGCCCTGACATTTATGGGTGAACACAGACCAAGGCCAGAAGAGGAGAGCCCGGAAATGTCTGGAGCCCAGGGCCTCAGCTGCATCTAATTTTACATTTGCACAGGAGACCAGCACTGAACGCAAGGCGATGTCACCTGTTCCCCCCTTGCTCCTGTTGGCCTGAGCTCACCTGGGCAGAAGACAAGACTTCCAAATAGTGGGACATGAGCAATGTATTGTGATGGAAGGAGCTCAGAGAATGTTATGCTGGGTAAAGCGGACCCATCCCCCGAGCAATCCAGCCTTTTTGGTCACATGCAGGACCAGTGGCCATTCTTGGGGACAAGCACAGAGCCAGGGCAGGAGCTGTCACCTGTCACATCCCTGGGCTGGGTGCACAGGGGTCTCTCAGCTGATATCACAGGCTTGTCTGTAATAGCAGTGCAAGCATTTGAGTGTAGGGTTTAGCCTGATGGCACAGGGATGGGGCACCCAAACCAGCAGGATACCTGTGACACCCACGACGGCAGGGACACTGGGGGATGAAGGGGTGCTTCCTTCCTTCCAGGGTTCCTTCCAGCCTGCCTCGGGCCCTGGGAGCTTTATTTTAAAGAGGAAACTGCTGAGAACCAATGAAGAAGTTACCTCAGTGAATCTTACTTAGGACCCTGATTCCCCAGCAAGAGAAAGGCCGGGCGATTTTATAAAGCAAGCTGAGAACTAAACCCTCCATCCCCATGACTCACGCAGAAGAAACACGTGACTTTGGCAGACTCCCCCAGAGTGCTTTTGTTGACCTCTGAAGAACAGAGGTCAGAGAAACTTTATCTTTGGATTTAGGACTACCTGGATGAGATCAAGGGGCGTCTCCCCCTCCTGTTCCCACCCCAGAGCTCCCATTTCCTCCTCTTGAGGCTTCATCTCAAGTCCCGAGAACTGGAACTGCCTTCTGAACAGAATGGGGCCTGCTAGTTTATGATTCTATGCACTCCTTTAACTTCAAATGCAGGTCAATGATCTATAAAATATAGAACAAGGAAGCCGGAGAACACCGCCAGGCTCAGAAATAATTTTGAAACATTTCTGTGTATCAGAAACGGGACAGAAACAACAAGGTAAAGAATTTTTAAAGGTTTTAGAAAAATTTTTAGGAGAGTGTCTGACTCTGAGGGGTAGGAAAAATGTAAATAAGACATAAAACAAAAGTCATAGAAGAAATGACTGAAGAATGTGATAACATTAAAAAGTTTTACATTTCCAACAGTAGTCAATACTGGAAAAAAATGAAAATCCAAACATAGAGAAGACATTTGCAATGCATATAACCAGTGTCTAAGATGAACCAATAAGAAAAAAGGCCAAACCTGATAGGCCAATACATAACTTACAGATGAGGAGCCAGGAAGAGACAAGAACATACATTTCATTTTTGAGCCTCACAAGTAGCCAGGAACACGTGTGTTCAAATGAGAAGCCATCTAACTTGGTTGGTCTGAATCAATGTTCGGCAAGAAAGTGGTCTGACCAGAGCCGTCCTACACTGATGGAGAAGAGGAAATTGTTCAATCACATTTTAGGGCAATTTAGCAAAACCTGGTAAAGATGAGGATGCCCCCAAATTGTATTTCTAAGCCAAAACCTGTGTAGTTTAGAAACTCTTCCACTTAGGTCCACGGAGACACGGATCAGAACATGAGTTGCTGAGTGATTTGTAACAGCAAAAACTGAAAATAATTGAATTTCCACAAATAAGAAAATGGATAACCAAATCATGGGGGGCTTATGGGGAATACCGCTACTGCACTGCCATTGAAATAAGCAACCCGGAGCCACAAACATCAGCGTGCTGAAATCCCCAGACAAAGCAAGCGGCAGAGAGCACAGCGTGATATTTATACAGCATGTCAGCACGGGCAAATTGCTCATGGATTCTATGTATACAATCTCTCTGGACATACACAGCGCTTTTGTGTTCATAGAATAAGGTACCCCACTCTGGGCAGACACATTTGCAGGAAGTGGCTGGCTCTGGTGGGGCCCATGGTGCAGGGCTCCGGGGGTGCAGGCTGCCTGTGGCCACAGCTCAGCCCTGGCTGAGTGCTTGCATGCAGAGCACAGCCTGTGAAGCCCCCAGGGTACTCCTGAGAGGACGCCAGTCCGAGACTGTGCGGGTGGAACAGAAAAGCAAATACCGCATGTTCTCACTTACAAGTGGGAACTAAACATTGAGTACACACAGACACGAAGATGGGAACATGACACACTGGGGGACTCCTAGAGGGGGCCTGGAGGAAGGAGGCTGAGGGCTGGGAAACTACCTACTGTGATGTGCTCACTACCTGGGGGACAGGACCTGTGTCCCCAACCTCAGCATCATGCAATCTGCCCACACGACAAACCTGCACATATACCCCTGAATCAAAAATAAAACTTTACATTATGAGAAATAAAAGTAAAATAAAACATGCCAATAATAAAGGACAAATTCAGGAGTGGGGGCGTCCGGGGAGGAAGGTAGCGGGACGGGACTCTGGGATGCACGGCAGAGGCCTCAGTCATATTCTAATTGTGATGTTCTCTCTGCCCCTTTGTCTTAAAAATATTTCACAGCTTACTAGTCACTGAAGCAGCAGAGCTGTGGCCTGGACCCTGAGGTGCTCTCCCTGGCCTGGCTGGAGCCTCCTTCGGGGCCTGGGCCTACCCAGGCCCCACAGTGCAGGCCCGGGGACCCTCAGGAGCTGCCTGTCTGAGTCACGCCCTCCCTTCCTCTACCTCCCCCCAGGAGACTCCCTGCCTCTCTCTTGGCACCCTGGGTGTCCTCTGCCACCCTGTTACCCCAGAGGCTGCTGGAGGGGCTGAGCACTGGGGTTTTGGCCATGCCTGTGCCCTGTACCAGGTGCCTGCCCACTGCGGGGACACCCTGCCTTGCACAGTGACACTCTCTGGAAGAGGCGTCTAGCTGTAGCTGCCATCCCCAGGACTGTTTTGTGGCTGGATGTGCCTCGGGGAGCAGGGAAGCAACCTGTCACCCACACAATCCTCACCCTCTCTGCCACCACCCACCCCAGGTGCACAGGACATCCTGGGCATTTGGGTGAAGCATTCCCAGCTCACTACTGCCTGAGGCCTCGCCCCAGTCCCCATGTGCAGTCCCAGCCTCTGTCACCTTGGTCCCCACCCCAACCCCATGTGCAGTCCAGCCTCCATCTTTCTGCCTGTCTAGACCCCCTGGCTTCTGGCTGTGTTTTGCATGGAGAAACCTTCACAGAGGTTCATACTGTCCAGTGTTAAATGTGGCCGGTGCTCCATGTGCTCCCAGGAGGGACTGTGAGTGCCCCCCACTCCCTCCCCCAGTACTCAATAGGACCTCATGCCCCTGTCCTCAGAGGGACCACAAGACCTCTTGTCCTCAGTAGGACCATGTACCTCCATCCTCAGTGGGACTACAAGCCCCCTGTCCTCAGTAGGACCATGTGCCTCCATCCTCAGTGGGACTACAAGTCCCCTGTCCTCAGCAGGACCCGATGCCCCTGTCCTGAGTGGAACCCCACGCCCCTGTCCTCAGCAGGACCCGATGCCCCTGTCCTCAGTGGGATCACATGTCAGCGCACAGTGTTCAGCACAGTTCTGGGCTCAGTAAGTCCTGACACACCCCTGCCTGGCTCTGACACACTGTCTGCTTCCACTGGGTCTTATGTCCTCATTAGAATGGGAAACTCCTACAGACAGAGGCTCCATTCCCCTTTCTTGGGCCACTCAGCAGCCTACCCCAGCGCGGGTGCTGCACACCCAGGTGCAGACGTGGGGAGCCCAGCTTGCAGCACCTGAACCTCTTTCTAGATCAGGCAGGACCTGGGGGGTGCCTGCCAGGGCCAGGGCCGGCGTCCCTGTAAGCATTTCTTCATTGCTGACCCTGCTGCCTCCAGTGGGGAGGAAGATCCAGGTCTGGCCGTCAGTCACACCGGGAGCCAAGTTGTGCCATGGAGGCAACTCAGACTCGCAGGAGGCTGGGGTTCCACAGGCCTGCTTCAGTGCCCTGAGCTGCGCACACAGGCTTGGGTCCCTGCATGGTTACTGTCATATCTGTGCCTCTGCCAAGGGGGTAAGAATATCTACCCACCTTTGCGGGTTGCTTTGAAAACTAAATGAGGGACATGAAAGCAGAGCATTCTCAGCAAGCATTCTCTCTCTGCATGCGGTACAGTGAGCGCGAAGCCCGTGACGCCAGCTTGGTGGTTCCGGCCGCCCTGTGAATTCAGTGGGTATCACTCCCACGCCCAGGAGCAACGCCCTCACCGCAGAAACCCCACAGGACGCCCTCAGCGTGGCAGCTGATGTCTCTACAGACGGCAGAGATTTTCCTGTGCCTTTTGGAGCATCTGTGGGAGCAGCGTGAGGGTACTGCTGCCTCATAAGCCACAGGTGCGGCAGCTGTGGGGTCAGAGTTCTGATTGCTTTTAGATTGTGCCTGTGCCAGGGAAGACGAATGAACACAAAGTAAATTGCCCTCGATTGGCGCAGCGAGGGAGACCAGCCTGTGAGGTAGCTTCTGCCTTCCTGGCTCCTCATCTCTTTCCTCTGTCCTCGCTCCAGCTCCTGACTCAGTTCGGGGTCATTCTGGAATATGAAGCTGGTCAAAATGAAAATAGAAACCCAATCACATTACCACATAAAAGAGAGAAGAAAAGTAAAAATTTGACAAATGCCCATTTCTGTTAAATGAGTTACATTTTTAAAAGTTGATCTTGGCCAGGCGTGGTGACTCACGCCTGTAATCCCAGCACTTTGGGTGGCTGAGGGGGGTGGATCACCTGAGGTCAGGAGTTGGAGACCAGCCTGCCCAATATGGCGAAATCCCGTCTCTACAGAAATACAAAAATTAGCTGGGTGTGGTGGCAGGCTTCTGTAATCCCAGCTACGTGGGAGGCTGAGGCAGGAGAATCGCTTAAACCCAGGAGGCGGAGGTTGCGGTGAGCTGAGATCATGCCATTGCACTCCAGCCTGGACGACAGAGTGAGACTCCATCTACAAAACAAAAACAAAAACAAAAAAACGATCTTCAGGTGTTATAACTTTCTATATAAGTAGAATTATAGGTAGAGTCGAAAACTCGGGGTTAAAGTGGCAGAGAGAGTCATCCCATCTGAGTGTTCTGCACAAATTCATCATCAGCCCAGTGTCCTTCCCTGCAAGGAGCCCATGTGGGATGGATCCAGGAACGGACTTCACTGCATCACATTGCACATTTCAGTTAACCAAGCCGAGTCCACCCTCGAGTCGGGACACGGGGAGGGGGAAAGGAGACGTGTGTCATACCTGGCTGCTGCCCACTGCCTCGTCCCTTGGATCCACCTTCTCTTGTGCTGGCCTGGACAGAGGGCCTGTGAGCCAGGGGATCAGAGATGGACGCCTGCGGAGGCTCCAAGTGCAGCCAGGGGAACCCAGAATTAATACATCGATTCTGGGCGGCTCATAAAGAAAACAGGAAGAACGTGTTTGGATTCCTAGAATGAGAGCGTTGACTCAGACAACTCACAAGTTTACCCACGGAACGGCAGTGTCTCCACAGAACTAATGGGTATTTACACGGAGACTTCCTCTGATCTTTGCAGGCACAGCTTGGTGGCATTGTGGGCCCCACTACAGACCATCATAATACAGCCAACATACAGCAAAGTGGTTATACAAGAGTTTTGGTTTCCCGGTGCATCTAAAAGTTATGTTCATGCTATACTGTGGTCTACTAGGCATGTAATAGCATCACGTGTAAAAATCTTTATACGTTAATTTTAAAAGTGCTTTATTACTAAAAATTTTTAACGATCAATTATCCGAGCCTTCAGATGATTGACGAAGGACGTTCAATCATCCCTCGATGGGCTGAAGAACGCTGATGGCTGCTGACTAATCAGGGTGGTGGCTGCCGAGGGCTGAGGCAGCTGTGGCAATTTCTCAAAGACAGACAGCAATGAAGCTTGCGGCGTTACTCCACCCTTCCTTTCACAAAAGATTTCTCTGCAGCCTGAGATGCAGTCTGACAGCCCTTCACCCACAGTAGAACTCTTTTCTAAATTGGAGTCAGTTCTCTCAGCTCCTCCTGCCGCTTCCTCAGGTAAGTTCAGGGAATCGTTAACTCCTTTGTTCTTGTTTCAACACTGGTCACAGCACCTTCACCAGGAGTAGATTCCACGTCAAGAAACCACTTTCTTTGCTCGTCTATAAGCAGCAACTCCTCATTACTTTGAGTGTTATGAGACTGTAGCAATTCAATCAGGCTCCAGTTTTAATTCTAGTGCCCTTGCTGTTTCCCCCCACATCTGCAGTCACTTCCTCCACAGGAGTCCTTGAAACCCTCAGAGTCATCCATGAGGGTGGGAATCAACTTCTTCCAAATCCCTGTGGCTATTGATATTTTGGTCTCCTCCCATGAATTACAAATGTTCTTAATGACATTTAGAATGCTGAATCCTTTCCAGAAGGTTTTCGATGTACTTTGCCAAGATCCACTAAAGGAATCACTATCTGGCAGCTATAGCCTTATGAATCGTATTTCTTAAATAATAAGGGTTGAAAGTTAAAATTACCCCTTGATCCATGGGCTCCAGAACGGATGTTGCGGATGGATGAAGCGACATTCCTCTCCTTGTGCATCTCAAAGCTCTCGTGGGACCAGGGGCTGTTGTGAATGAGCAGTAATATTTTGAAAGGAAACTTTTTTTTTCTAAGAGTAAGTCTTAACAGTGGGCTTAAAATATTCATTAAACCATGCTGTAAACAGATGTCCTGTCATCCACATTTTGCTGATTCATTTATAAAGCACAGAGAGAGTAAATTTAACAGAATTTTTAAGGCCCTAGAATTTTTAAAATGTTGAATGGGCATTGGCTTCAACTGAAAGTTCCCAGATGCATTAGCCCCTAACAAGAGAGTCACCCTCTGCTTTGAAGCTTTAAAGCCAGGCATTGACTTTTCCTCTCTAGCTATGAAAGCCCTAAACTGCATCTTATTCCAACAGAAGCCTGTTTTGTCTGCATTGAAAATCTGGTGAGAGAGAGAGTGTGTGTGTGTGTGTGTGTGTGTGTGTGTGTGTGTGTGTGTGTGCGGGGGTGTGCATGTGCGTGTGGTGTGTGCGGGTGCGTGTGCATGTGCGTGTATCCATCATCAGTGATCCTGGCAAGATCTTCCAGGTAACTTGATGAAGCGTCTCCATCCGCACCTGCCACTTCATCTTGCACTTTTGTGTTATGGAGACAGCTTCTGTCCTGAGACCTCATGAACCCACCTCCGCCAGCTTCAGACTTTTCTTCTGCAGCTTCCTTACTTCTCTCAGACTTCCTAGCACTGAAGAGGGTTAGGGCCTTGCTCTGAATTAGGACTTGGTGTAAGAGAACATTGCGACAGTTTTAATTCATCCAGACCAAGCAGACTTTCTCCATGTTGGTAATAAGGCTGTTTCCCTTTCTTAGCATTTGTGAGTTCACTAGAGTAGCACTTTTAACTTCCTTCAAGAACTTTTCCTCTATATTCGCAACTTGGCTAGCTGGTGAAAGAGTCTCAAATTTTGACTGATGTAGGCTTTCAACCCATGCCTGTCTCATGAAGATTGGTCATTCCTAGCTTTTTATTTAAAGTGAGAGACATGCAACTCTTCCTTTCACTTGAGCACTCAGAGGCCATGGTAGGGTTATTAGTTGGCTTAATTTCAATATTGTTGATTTCAGGGGATAGGAAGTGCTGAGGGGAGGGAGAGGCACAGGGGAGCGGCTGATGACTGCAGCAGTCAGAGCACACACAACATTTATTGATTAACTTTATTGCCTTAGTTGGGTGTCACTCATGGTGCATCAAAATAATTATATTCATAACATCGAAGATCACTGATCACAGATTACCATCACAGACGTAAGGATAAGGGCAAGTCTGAAATATTGTGAGAGTTCCTTTCACAGAGACAAGAAGTGAGCACGTGCTGTTGGAAAAGGGCCAGTAGAGGTGGTGGATACCAGGTCCCTGCAGTCTTCCGTCTGTGAAACATGGTGTCTATGAAGTGCAGCGGGATGAAGGTCCTGCAAATGCATCTTACGCCCGTCTTTTCACTATTGTGACAAACAAGACTTACAACGGAACCAAAACCCGCAGAAACCCAAATGCCAGGGGAAGGCGGCTACTTCGTGGGATCCCAGGGAGTCATCTACGCCCACGCTAACCTTGCGTTCCCATTCCTGGCCCTACGAAAGTCAGGGTCTAAATTGTATTGACGGTGTGGTCAGTCTGGAGCGCGCGCGCGTGTGTGTGTGTGTGTGTGTGTGTGTGTCAGACTTTAGGGACTGTGAATGGCAAATGCTTTTTCACTGTCTTAGCCACATGTCAGCTTATGTCTCGCTGGCCCATAAACCCAGGGTCTTAGGAGGAGGACATACTAGCTGAGTCTATCACACAACTATGAAAGGCTGCATAGCCAACAACTAGCAATGCTCAGTGGCAGACAACATCAGCACTGATTTGGCTGGGGTGGTGCTTGGGCAGGGTTTGCTGCGAGGGGCTGGGCTCAGCTGGGGCGTCTTAGTTGTGCTGCAGAATCTTCCATGCTCCTCCTGCACCAGCAGCGCAGACAGACATGCCCTTGGTGGCAAAGGCAGGGGCCCAAGAGGGCAGGCCCAATCCTTCAGCACTTTCCATGACTTGCCCATGGACACATCTGCTCTCATGCCATTGGTCACCACAAGTCACACAGCTGAGCCTCCAGTCAGCGAGTGCAGGAGAGCCCCCCTCAACCTGCCCTGGTACGGTGCAGCCCTGAAAAGTGCAGGGAGGGCGAGGAATTGGACTCTTCAATGACGTCTGCTGAAGCAGCTTTCTGACTCCCTAAACACAAGTTTCTAATCCTTAGTGCCTGCCTGAAATGTGTGAAACGCATGAACAAGAGGAAAAAGGGAGAGAATAAGAGAAGAACGACTTCTGTTGTACTTGTCTTACTTTTCTTTTTCTAGCTCCTGCACTTTGACTCCCAGCGTCTATAGAATGCCAGACTCAAAATGAGTTCGTGAGTGACTTTGGGAACCCATCAGTCACATTCTGAGTGTTCTCTGCTAATTTCTGCTAAGCCCCTCAGACATAGGCTTCTTTCTTTCCTAAATGACTGAATTGTTTTTAAGGAAAGTATCTTTAAAATAGTGAAATAAAACTGTGACATCATTTCAAAACATAGCTGGGCAACAGTTTCCCAGCTGCCCCTTTGTGCCATGGCATATGCCATTCCGATTGGAAGCTTTGTCAATAGTTGAGGTATGTGCTGGCTGCAAGCTCAGCCTATCAGCGCTGGCCCAGGTGTGTCTGCCACAGACACACAGGAGGACCTGGAGAAGGGCCCTGGAAAATGGACATCGCCTGCCACAGTAGCCAGCGTTCAGGTAAAGCGTCCACTGCCCTGTTTCAGAAAGGCGTGAGGTGGTCAGAGGGAAACACGCCCAAAGTCAGTGCCCGGGTGCCTCCCCCATCGGCTTCCTTATTAAAACAAGCAGGGGGTGCGGCTTCCCCTTGGCTCTTGCCTCTTGGCTTTCTAAGATCTGTGCCGGACACAGGCTGTCCAAGCAACTGGACATAACTTCCCGAGGTCCTGTCTTCTGCTCGGGATGTCCTGGCTATGTCCCAGCAGCTCCTGCTTTTCCTTTATTTTTTTGTAGGAGGCTGACTTCCCCAGAGCATGCATAACTTCATTATTCTTGTCCATGGCAAGTCCCAGAGCACTTATTTATTTTTTAATAAAATGGATTCAAATCTATTTTTCCACTGGAATCTGAATCTGTTATTATAATTTAAAAAAATTATTTTTGAGGCAGAGTCTCACTCTGTCACCAAGGCTGGAGTGCAATGGTGCGATCTCAGCTCACTGCAACCTCTACCACCCAGGTTCAAGGGATTCTCCTATCTCGACCTCCCGAGTAGCTGGGATTACAGAAGCCCGCCACCACCCCCAGCTATTTTTTTGCATTTTTAGTAGAGACGGGGGTTTCACCATGTTGGCCAGGCTGGTCTCGAACTCCTGACCTCAGGTGATTTGCCTGCCTTGGACTCCCAAAGTGGTGAAATTGAGCCATTGCACCTGGCCTGGAATCTGAATCTTTTAAATGTATCACAACAGTGGGGAAATGTCAGGGCCTTCGCAGTGTGACCACAGAAAGGCTGCAGCTGGGGCTGCCTGATGGAAGGATTCCTTTTCCAGGTGGGGTCTAAAGCCCGTTGACTTCCCAGTGTTCCTGGGTGCTCCCTGGGGTTTCTGAGACTCCCTGCCACTGTCCCTGGGGGTTCTAAGCTCTGCCCACAGCGATGGGCTGTGGCCTTTCATTTCCCCCTCCTAGTCTCCATCTATACTCTCCCAGCTCGGAGGACCCTCATGCTTTCCTCCTTCCAGGGCAAGGACCTGGTGCAGAGATCTCAGCTGGACTATGGGGAACCTGGTTCTGACTTGCAGCCACAGTCTCCCTCCCTCCCTGGGGGATGGCCTTGGCCTCTACTTTGAGGAGTAGCCTCTTGTCCTGTCCTTCCCTGGTCCCCTGCTCTCCTTCCCTATCCTCCCAGGAGCAGGCAGGAGTGCCTTCCCAGGGGAATCTGAGCCTGGGAAGCTCCCACAGTCTCCACCGGCATGTAGCTTCACAGTGAACTTGTTATGGCCAGGACAAGGAAAGAAGGGGAGAACGGTCCCCGTCGTGGTAGTTTCATGCAGCTTTGTCGTCCTTCCACCTGGTCCATGTTCTCTTCCCCCGATCCCTGCTGGGAGTTCCCAGGTGAGGAACCTTGTGCGGTGTCTATGCTGCTGGCCCTTTAGGAAGCTGGGTCTTAGAGGGAGACCAGCGGGCATCAGCACAGCCAGCAGCTTCCCCTTGGAGAGTGTGCTGTGGGATTCTGGTGACTAAGACACTAATACGCTCTCCTGGAGTCATTTGCTCTTCAGAGTGATCATGAACTTGTTCAAACCAGGACACCTTTGAGCATCCTGATCTCTGGGACTCCCTGCACTGGCACAATGGCTGTAAAAGTGGGGTGTCTCCTCAAGTCAGGGCATAGGATGGTCCTATCTGCAAACTGACCTTCCATGCCCCTCGCTCAGCATGGGGTTGTTGGGACGAGGTGAGCAGGCACAGAGGTGAGCCAGGATCTCCAGTGTCTCCAGAAACAGGGCAGTTGACAGGCAACAGGGTGGGGTAACTGGAAAAGGCATTGGGAATAAAGTCCTAACAGTCACACCCGCCCAGGCGTGCAGGAGAGGAGCGAGGCACTGCAGGCTCCTGCCGGGACAGGCCGCTCCACGATGGCACCCCGAAACCACGTTCTTACATTTTGCTGCCCTAAAGATGTAACAGGAGCAATACACTAATGTTCCAAATTGCTGTTTGTGCCTACAGATTCTCAGCTGTAAGGCGGCAGACTCTGGAATCGGTTTATGTGATGCGTCTGCAGCAGGAAAACATGCCAGTGTGACGTGTGTACCTCACCATCCAACCGAGGCCATCAGGATGCCGCTGTGATCTGAGAGTGTTCCCAGAGCTCACGTGCTGAAAGCTTAGCCCCCATCCCGGCAGTGCCGGGAGGTGGGGTCTAGTAAGAGATGATGGGGGACAAGGTGGAGTTCTGCCCTCGTGAATGGATTAATGCTGTCATCACAGAGTGTGCTCGTTATCAGGAGGGTAGGTTTGTTACAAAAGAGAGTTGGGGCCGGGCGCGGTGGCTCACGCCTGTAATCCCAGCACTTTAGGAGGCCGAGGCGGGCGGATCACGAGGTCAAGAGATTGAGACCATCCTGGCCAACATGGTGAAACCCCGTCTCTACTAAAAAATGCAAAAATTAGCTGGGCGTGGTGGCACACACCTGTAGTCCCAGCTATTTGGGAGGCTGAGGCAGGAGAATTGCTTGAATCCAGGAGGCAGAGATTGCGGTGAGCCGAGATCGCGCCACTGCACTGCAGCCTGGCGCCTGACAACAGAGCAAGACTCTGACTCAAAACAAAACAAAACAAAACAAAAAAACAAAAGAGAGTTGGGCTCCTGTTGCATCCTCTCCCTCTCCTGTGTCTGTGTCTCTCTCCTCCTCTCAGCTTCTGCCTGGGATGGCACAGGAAGAAGGCCCTTGTAAAATGCCAACACCTTGATAGTGAACTTCCCGGCCTCCAGCACTGTGAGAAACAGATTTCTTTCCTTCATAATTATCCAGTCTGTGATATTCTGTGTCAGCAACACAACACACACTCAGGCCGATGCCAAGCACAGCCCTCATCACAGAGGTTCAAGGCAGCACTGCTTAACCTGGCACCCACCATGGTCCCTGAGGTCCCCTGTGCGTGGCACCCATTTTCTCGGTGAGAGGTGGTCTTTCCTGGTGACTGCTGGAGAAATTCCTTGAGCTGTTGATGTGTGGAATGTTCTAGGGCAAGGCTCTTGGGGGCACACAATTATCAGGAGGGCCAAGTCCCATTCCAGGCTGCGGGTGAATCTCACCCCTACGCCAGCCCACCCCTCTCTCATTTCCTAGGCATTCGTGTTTCTGGAGGTATCGCTGCACCCACAGTTGCTATTTAATTGCCGTGGGTGGAGGTACTCCAGTATTTGCCATTAAGGCTTGTGTTTTGAACATTACATTAATGCAAGGTAGCCATGCAGCTCAATTTCATATTTTCTCTGCGGCATTTGTTACATGATTAGAAGGAGGGGTTATGCAAGTGGTGAGACTGACAAGATTTTGTGCCAAGTTTTAAAAAAATGCTGTTTTGGAGATTCATGTCCTCCCATCAGCCTGAACAGCGAATCGTCACATGCCGATGCTGGGCACGTTCACAGGCTCTCCCTGCACCTGCTGAGCCTCGCACAGCCTCGCCTGGTAGCTGCTGTCTCACTATGGAGCAGAGGAGAAAAGTGAGGGTCCTAATCCATAAAGAACAGGCCTGGGGCACAAACCAGGGGCTGTCCTCGGGGGACACCAGGGCATGGGTGCTGCGCTTCCCTTGGGGGGAAGGAAACAGGGTTCACAGGCACAGCCCTTTGTTCATTCCGTGCTCCCTGCTGTGCAGCTACTTTCTGGAGGCCAAGTTCTCCCTGCCTATCCCTCAGCATCTGCACAGCACGCCCAGCCTGAGGCTTCCAGCAGTTAGGGAACCCACAACAGGACCCCTTGCTCCTCCTCCTGGCTGCTAATCAAAGTGTTTGGAGAGCTCTGCGCTCCTCTGAAGCCCCGGGGCACATTCTTTGATCTTCCCAGCCACCTACCTTCCACTGTCTTGTCTTCCCTCTCCTCCACGCTGGCCTGCCCTGCACAGGCCGGGAAGGCACTGACTTCAGTCACAGGCTCACTGGGGCTGTGCTGTGTTATCCTGGGTGGATTCTTCCCTTCCCTCACCTGTGAGATGCAGGGGTGATCTGTGCAGTAGCCAATTTCTTTTCTGTCTCTGAAAATGTGCCTTTTGCCTGACTTCCTCATTAGTCAACCCCAGATCTAGCGGCACTCAGCCACTTGGATTCCTCATGACCTTCCCTCCTGCCCTGTGCCCCAGACGAAGACCATTGCATCCTTCCCCGAGTCCCAGGAGGATGACCACCACCTCCCACCCTGTGTCCCGGGAGAGTGACCATTACATCCTTCCCCCGAGTCCTGGAGGACGACCACCACACCCTGCCCTGTGTCCCGGGAGAGTGTCCATGACATCCTGCCCTATGCTTCAGGAAGCTCACCATTGTCTCCAACCCTATGTCCCTGGAGAATGACAACAGTGCCCTTACCTGTGTCCTGGGACGATGACCATTGCCTCCTGCCCTGTGTCCTGAGAGAATGATCATCACTTCCTGCCCTGGGTCCCAGGAGGAGGACCATGGAGTCCTTCCCTGTGTCCTGGGATGACAACTGCCTCCTGCCCTGTGTCCTGGGAGAATGACTATAACTTCCTGGCCTGCGTCCCTGGAGGATGACCATGGTGTCCCATCCTGTGTCTAGGGACGATGATCATGGCGTCCTGCCCTGTGTCCTGGCAGAGTGACCATAGTGTCCTGCCCTGTGTCACTGGGAGTATGGCCATTGCCAAATGAGATAACAGCTTCCACTTGGCTCAGCCAGTGGGAAGCCCCAGAAGTGCAACTGTGGGAATGGGAGGAGGGTCTAGCATGCAAGGAGAGGGCCCCAGATGTTTGTTGAAGCAGCGGCCAGGTCTTGCACGGTGTGTGCTTTGGGAGCCTTCCTCCGGAGCTGTCACTCCCTCTAGCCGTGGTCACACCACCGCCTCTTTTCAGCTTTCCTGCTGAGGGGCCTCGGCAGCCCTCACGCCCTCCCCCGCTGCCTGTGCTTCTCCCACCTCGGTCCTTCCTGTGTCCCACGAACAGCCTATTTGTCCAGCCACCTTCTCTCCACCATGCATCTCAACGGGGATGACGGGGGCAGCAAAAGTGTATTCTTGGAAGGCAGAAAGATCTCTTTTTTTACATATATATAGCACCAATATATACATGGTACATAAGCAGAGACAGAGTCTGTGGTGTTAACATTTCAAGGGAGACCATTTCAGGGAAATGTCTGAAAAGGCTCCTTAGGGGGTGGTCATGGAAAATACATCAGGGAACCCTCCATGTGGCAGAAAGCCACGGCCTCTGGGATGGAGAGAGGGACAGCAGGGCCCAGAGGAGAGGGCGGACTGCAGAGGCTCTTAACAGATCAGAGGGTCTCAGGGACTGATCTTAGGGTTGTGTGAGGACAAAGCCATGAGATTCAGAGACACCAAAGAGTGGTCCTGAGGCACGGCAGGCACTGTATCGGGCAGGCAGAAGATCAGGGACGTGGGTGGAAGGGCAGCAGGGCTGGTGGCTTCCTGGGGGCAAGGTCTCAACTATGTGAGCATTCGGTCTTATTAGGGAGACAAGAGCCGAGGGAAGGACCAGAGGCAGGAATCTGGGATACACAGGAGCCCTGGGCCACAGAAGCACCACAGCCGAGGACGCCGAGGTGCTGAGCCGCCTGGGGAAGGGGGTGCAGCCGTGCCATCTGGAGAAGGTTCTAGCTTGGGAGACCTGCTTACGCTGGCCGCCGCTGAGTCCCACTGAGACAGTGAATCAGGGAGTGGGCTCCCAGCGCGGACAGAAGGGGCTGGGACTGGGAGGGGAACAAATGCTGCTGTGTAATATGTGAGTGATTTTTATACTATAACACCAACATGGATCAAAAAAATCAAATTCAAGGAGATCCTTAGAAAAAGTATAAATGGCAGCAAGTGTCAGGTAAAATTCCATCTAAGGCCCCAAATACCCTCTCACAAGTAACCAAAATAAACCAGCTGTTCTCCCAGAGGACTCTTTTCTGACCAGCCAGGCAAGATCTGCTGTCTGACACCCTGGGAACTGGGTTGCTCTGCACCCATCAGCCTGGCCCCTTCGTGGGGAATTTAACCAGTGTCATGCATAAGTCACAGGGTCCTGGAGTATGGGCCTGAATGGCAGGAAAACAGTCTCTCAGGGTGAGCCCTGCAGGGATGTGGGCTGTGAGCCCTGTAGGGGTGTGGGCTGTGAGCCTTGTAGGGGTGTAGGGTGTGAGCCCCGTAGGGGTGTGGGCTGTGAGCCCCGTAGGGGTGTGGACTGTGAGCCCTGTAGGGGTGTAGGGTGTGAGCCCTGTAGGGTGTGAGCCCTGTAGGGGTGCGGGGTATGAGCCCTGTAGGGGTGCGGGCTGTGAGCCCTGTACGGGTGTGGGCTGTGAGCCCTGTAGGGGTGTAGGGTGTGAGCCCTGTAGGGGTGCAGGCTGTGAGCCCTGTAGGGGTGCGGGCTGTGAGCCCTGTAGGGGTGTAGGGTGTGAGCCCTGTAGGGGTGCAGGCTGTGAGCCCTGTAGGGGTGCGGGCTGTGAGCCCTGTAGGGGTGTAGGGTGTGAGCCCTGTAGGGGTGCGGGGTGTGAGCCCTGTAGGGGTGTGGGCTGTGAGCCCTGTACGGGTGTGGGCTGTGAGCCCTGTAGGGGTGTAGGGTGTGAGCCCTGTAGGGATGCAGGCTGTGGGCTCTGCAGGGATGCAGGATATAAACAGAGGGAGCAGCAAACATGGAGCTCTCAGAGCCTCCTCCATGGCAGGACCTCCCTCAGGGCAATCTGCCCAGTTTGTCAACAGGTCGCCTTGCCCCCACTTTCGGCTGCCCACCCGGAATAAGGTGGAAAGGGGCACAAAGATGCTGCTCACCCTCTTCCTGTCTGTCCTGGGTCCCTGTCCCCCAGCCACCACTGTAAGATTTGCTGCCTTCCTCCACGAAAGCCAGCCAGCTTCAAGTCATCAAACTCAGATGTCCCTGCCTGCAGCTCAAGTACTGCTGGGTTCATATGGTTCTCAGCGCAGGTGCACACGTGGGGGCCCAGGGGCACTGGGCCTGGCTGGGTGGAGAGCACTTTCAGGGATGGTTAAACACAGACCTGTGCTTCCAGGGAGGACATCCGGGGAGCTTGCATGAGGCCTGCCCTCCTCTGGGCCACCATCACTACCGTACATGTGTCCCCGGCCAGAGCGATCTGTACTCACCCAGGAGCGCTGACTTTCTAAGTGTCACTTTAAATGAAAACCCAGCCTCCCTCCTGGGCCCTGATTCCCAGTCTCTGCGTGAAGATGATGGTGAGAACATATTATCTCTTGTGTGATAAATATGAAGCTGCTGCTGTTTGAAAAATGACAAAGCAGCAATTTGGGCCCATCTACTGAGTGTAGCAGGCACGGGGTGAGACTATGACCAGGAATAATGGAGTGTGGAACCTTCTGCCTGTGGCCGGCGTCGGCGTTTAGCTCACATGTCAGGGCGAGGAGAGGGACGCCTCTGCCCCAGACAAATGCTTTCGTCATGCAAATCTCCTTCTCAGAATTGAGCACACCTGGACCACAGCCGTCAGCAATGACCAAGGCCAGGCCAGGGCATGCACTGAGGGGGAGCAACATGGTCAGATGCAATTGCAGTTAAAGATGGGAAATAAAAGTGAAGGAAGATCTGACCCTAGACCAGGATGTGGATTTTGAACGGAGGTCTTCCGGGGGACTGATGCTGTGCTGGGGACAGGGTTGGGACTCACAGGCTCCTCTGCCTGTTGGAGGATGCTTCCTCAGCTGGGGCCACCGGGCTTTTGCCAGGTAAGTGGTGAAAAGCAGAGAAAATGCAGACAAGGGTTACTGACAATAGCCCACCTGCTCGGTGATTTCATCGTCAAAACGCTTCCACATTCGTTGGAGAAAATGATCAGTTTACCGACTGTGGATGGGCTGCAGAACTTGAAACTGTAAGTGACTTTGCAGCCTGTGATGCTGGGTAAGTATTTGCTTTGAAGGGTATTTTTGCTCCCACTCCGTCTGTAGTTGTTTAGATTTGATCTTGACCCAGGGCTGATGAAGTGGGGCTGGGCGTGCAGCTCTGAGACTGAGGTTTTGGGTGATGCTTGGGCATCTAGGCTGTCCTCACTTGGTAAATGTCAAATGTGCTTAGTAGGACTGCAAGCGCTTGATTTCCAGCTACTCTTGAAGATTTAGACATTCCCCAAGTGAGATGTGCAAATCACCTTTGGGGGATTTCGTCTGAACTCCACTTCCTCCTGGTAAAGAGAGCCTGGAGTTTTCAAGTCTGCTGTCTGGGGACATTGTCCACGTGCAATGCAGAGAGTTATGACCAACCAGCTGCATGGACGCTAGTGCTGTGTCACAGGATTTCCACACACTCGGTGCTAAAAACAACTCACATTGTGATCTCAGTTTCTGTGGACCAGGAATCCAAGCACAGCTTGAGTGTGGCATCTGCATGTCTGCAGTCAAGCTTTCTGCAGGGGCTGGGGTCTCATCTGAGGCTCAGCTGAGGAAGGATGTGACACTGGGCTCACGTATTTGTCAGCAATATTCAGTTCCTTGGGGTCAATGGGCTGAGAACTTCAGTTTTTTATTGACTGGTGTCTGGAGGTCACTCAGCTCCTTGCCCTGTGGCCCTCCCCCTAGGGAAACGTACAACACACATGCTTGTTTCTCCAAAGCCTGCTAGGGGACAGCCTGTGAGACGGATATCAGTCACGTGAGCCTGCACACGCCGCTGTCTCGCTGCATTCCACTGGTGAGGAGCAAGTCACCAGTCCCCATCTCAGGGAAGGAACCACACAGGGGTGAACCCCAGGCGGGGGCTGTAGGTCACCCCAGGGACTGCCTGCCATGCTGTCTTTTAAAGAAAGATGACATTTGCTGGACATTAAGCCCAAACGTGGTTTGTTTTTATCACCTGAAGAGTTTTCAGTTGAAGTCAGCAGGTTAACAGCCCACAGGCTTTGAGAAGTTGCTTTGCAAGGCTCCAGCTGCACAACAGGAGCTGTGGGTGTCCATCCCTTTCTCTTACCAAAATGGCTGTCCCTCTTTGCAGTGCCCTGTCAGTCTTCTGGAGCCCCTCGAGGGTAAGCATTCTTGTTGGAAAGGTGGTTTCTCTGCTTGGTGCCACCGTTGATAGCTAAAGGGGCCATTGTGTTGGTTCCCTGCCTCAAGAAAGCTTACCTTGGGCTGGGCGCAGTGGCTCACACCTGTAATCCCAGCACTTTGGGAGGTTGAGATGGGTGGATCACCTGAGGTTGGGAGTTCGAGACCAGCCTGACCAACCTGGAAAAACCCATCTCTACTAAAAATGCCAAAAATTATTCGGGCATGGTGACACACGCCTGTAATCCCAGCTACTCGGGAGGCTGAGGCAGGAGAATGGCTTGAACCCAGGAGGCAGAGGTTGTGATGAGCCAAGATCGTGCCATTGCATTCCAGCCTGGGCAACAAGAGCGAAACTCTGTTTCAAAAAGAAAAAGAAAAGAAAGAAAGCTTACCTTGGCCTATTGGGCATTGCATACCTGAGGAGTGGACTTAGGCTATGGATGTGGGGGAGATGAGAAAGGGGTGAAGGTAGGTCATCAGGTGGAGGATGCTTATCCACCCCTTCCTGACAGTAGGACATTGCTGCGTCCTATGCCCAGCTTGCAAAATGCCTTCAGGCCACCCAGGGCTCTAAGCCTGGCTCCCAGTCTGTGCCAGATACTCTGGGTTCCCTCGTTTCCTACTTACAGATTCCCTTTTGCTCAAGGTAGCCAGAGCTCAGTTCTACTAAAAATAAGATTCCTCACTGAGAGCACAGGGCGTGATGACTGGATGCTGCCGGCCCTGTGAGTTACGGACTCTTCCAGCCAATCCGGGCACTATGAGGTGAATGAGTCAGGATCATAGGAAGCAAAATTATTGGCTCCATGATCAGAAAGAGCAGGTTTAAGATGAACAAAGCTTGTTTACTTACACATTGGCAATGGAAACTAGGTTCATTCTTATACTGAGAAAAAACGTCAGCTGGGGGACTCATTTTATGAATGTTCACAGCCTTAAAGGTTCAACCTCTGACTGAACTTAGAGAGTGGCTCTTATTTCTTCTTCTTCTTTTTTTATTTTTTTGTTTTTGAGATGGATTCTTGCTCTGTTGCCCAGGCTGCAGTACTGTGGCACAATCTCAGCTCAGTGCAACCTCCACCTCCAGGTCCAAGTGATTCTTCTGCCTTAGCATCCCGAGTAGCTGGGACAACAGGCATGCACCACCACGCCTGGCTAATTTTTGTATTTTTGTAGAGATGAGTTTTTGCCATGTTGGCCAGGCTGAGCTCAACCTCTTGATCTCAGATGATCTGCCCCTCGGCCTCCCAAGGTGTTGGGGTTACAGGTGTGAGCCCCTGCGCCCAGCCTGGCTCTGACTTCTTAAGGGTCCATTCTTTCTCTTCTTGCTGAAGATATACATCTGTATACACAGACATGCATATGAAGACATGCATGACTCACACATATGTAGGATTGCTGAGTCAGTGGATATGCGTATGAAGACATGCATGACTCACACATATGCGGGATTGCTGAGTCAGTGGACATGCATATAAGACATGCATGACTCGCACATATGCGAGATTGCTGAGTCAGTGGACATGCATATAAGACATGCATGACTCGCATATAGCTTCTGGGCATCATTTTATGTGCGGAGCGACTTAGTGGCCACTATTTTTAATTAAGACAGAGGGGGAAGCAATATGTGATACCTTGGCAGACTGAATAAAGTAAATGTATTCCCGATTTCGGTGTCTTGCGTTTTTCCTTGTGGATTCACGGTGCAGGGCATCTCGGACATTGATTTCAGTGGGCCTTCCTTTCAGCTGCTGCCCATCTCCTCAGCCTGCAATTCCCAAAGCAGTGGCTGCTACGGCTGCCCCTCGCCAACAGTTTAAGTTCACCCTTGCTTAAAATCAGACTACTGTAGAAAACGTCTCAAAATAATGTTATAAAAATAATATTGCATAGAAGTTCATTATGTTTTTGCTGTTCTTGAGAAAATTGTGATTAGGCTGGTCCCTGGGCAGTGGGAAAATGGGTGTCACTTTTCTGAATAAAACAAGTGAAAAGCTAAGATGTTCATGACATTTTTTAGGGTAAACATTTATTCAGGTTAGAAAAAAACAATTTTGAGGATAAAAATATGAGGTAAAAATTGACTTTTTTACCAGAAAAATAAAATATATCTACAATGGCATACATGCAAAGAGTTGCAATGAATTATAAAATGTGAGCGTGTAGGCTTCTGCTGAACGCCTGTGTGAGGGAAGTGAGGCGTATGCTCTCATAGTTGGCATCTACCCCAAACCAATATGTCTTACCACGTTCCTCTTTTATGCTCCTTTCTAGAGTCCTGGGGACAGTGCACAGACAGGGCCAGGACAGACCCCAGCTCCGCTGCCTGCAGGGAGGCAGCTGTACCCGGTGACCTCTCTCATCTGCCGTGGAGCTGGACTTCTGGGCCTCTGCACGTAGTAGACCAGAGGTGGCAGCCCCTGCCTCAGCTGCCCCTCCAGCTTCACCTCCGTGGGTTTCTAGGTCCTGAATCCTGAAACAATGGTGTTTTTTTCAGCCACTCCTCAGTGGGGCAAGTTTGCACAATCTTTAGGACCTACCAGTTCATCAGAGCCGTGGGTCGTCTGCCGACAAACGATGGAATCTCATCTTTTCCAGCTGTCTTATCCTCCACGGGACTTTCAGTCACTGCTGTATTCCAGGTGGACAGGCTCCTAGCTGTTCCCCCTCTCACACCAGAAGCCTGGGTTCGTGCCGCGCCTACACTGCGGCTTCCCTGTTCCCTTCGCTGTGGCCAAATCCTGTTCATCCTTCAAGTCACATGCATTCTCGCCATCCAATGCAACGCAGCTTCTGCACGGCTTGCAGTGTGTCTCCGGGCCTCTAGGACACTTGTGCAGGCAGCGTGGACTGGGGCTGACTCCAGGATTGCAGGGTATGTCTTCCAGTGCAAGAAGCAGTCAGCCCAGAAGTCAGAGACAGAGAGACAGAGTTGGGAGGTAGGTAGGCAGAGAGAAAGAAGAGACTTGTAGGTGAATTCAGGTATATTAAAAAATTCCCCTTGATTCTGCGCATATGAGGGGGAGGTGACAAAGAAAAATCCTACCGGTTCCATGGGTGGAACATCCCAGTGACTAAAGACTTGTGCTCAGAGAATCTTTTTAGGTACATTTTCACAAAATTGGTCTCCCAACTTCTAAACATTGTGTGAATTTTTCGTGATTTTTCTTCTAATCTCACAAAATGCCAGGTTATCCAGGTGACAATTTAGGGATAGAGATGAGAACCAAAACCTAGAAAATTATCAAACAACTTAGAAAAATATACCATCCCAAGTAATTTTTATAATTATGCCAAACATACGTTTTATAATCCCAATATTTTAAAAATAGTATCTGATATTTAAATTCTAAACACGTGAAGGGGTGATTCATCTGCTGTATCTTTATCTGTTACTGATGGCCTGTCTGAAGTTGACAATGTGCCTGATTGCTTGGAAGGAGCCTCCCTTTCCCTCACTGCCAACACACCTGCTCATGGTGGAGGGTCACTGATTTTCCCTGCCAGTGGCCCTGCCCATCATCTTCTGGAGGTGGTGTCTCCTTTCCCTAGGAGAACTGTCATCCTCATTCTCTGAGGTCTTGGAGGGACTATTGTCCCGGTGCCATGCACCCTGGAGCCGGGGGTGACCCAGGCTAGGCCAGTCATACCAGCCAGGCTTCCCCCTCCTAGAAAGAATGTGGCCTTGGGAGGGCCTGCCCTGGTTCTCAGCCCGCTTCTTGCTCCTCCCGTATGTGGGGCAGGTGGGCCAGGGTGTCTCCCATGCAGGGAGTGCCAGAATCTCCTCTATGAATTTCAATTTTCCTTAAACGGTACAAAGAAAGTTTCCATGACTTTCCAGAAACCACACCCCACTACCGGGCATTCTCCAACACTGTGTTACCTGGACCCAAGGGTAAGTGAGTCCCATGTTCGGATGCCCTTTTGTTTGATATTGGACTGTGAAAGCCTTAAAATAAAATAAGAAGCACATATTCATAGGCCATACCCCTAGTCATTTGTAAGTTATGAGCTCCAGAAAGCCTCATTTGCTCATTTGTACTATTTAAGAAAATTTTAATATTTTCTGACATTTTTGCATAAAGTAATTGCTGCATTCATAAAATTACTTACAGGATCAATTAATGTAATTTAGGTGATTATATAATTTAGAAATATAAAAATTATATTTTGTAGGCTGGGCGCAGTGGCTCATGCCTGTAATTCCAGCACTTTGGGAGGCCAAGGCGGATGGATAGCCTGAGGACAGGAGTTCAAGACCAGTCTGATTAACAGGGTGAAAAACCCCGTCTCTACTAAAAATACAAAACTAGCTGGGTGTGGTTGCAGGCGCCTGTAATCCCAGCTACTCCGGAGGCTGAGACAAGAGAATTGCTTGAACCCGGAGTCAGAGGTTGGGTTTCAGTGAGCTGAGATTGCGCCACTGCACTTCAGACTGGACAACAGAGTGAGATTCTGTCTCAAAAACAATAATTATATTGTGTATAATTTTGTATACAAAAATGAAGAAAGGAGAAAGCTCTGAGTTGCGTCATTTGTTTTTGGAATAAAGTGGATTAAAATATCCCCTTCTGCCCTGCTGAGTGAGGGTGCTGACGCCTCATGCATCACCACTCTGCAGCGGCCACTCTGTGGACGGTGACTCTAAGAGCTATTGAGAGCTGCGAGGCTTGGTGTGGGCTCCCAGACTCTGGATCGGCCTTGCAGCAATCGCAGGGAATGTGAGTTACAGGAGGCGGGTGGCTGGGCAGCGGCACCCAGAAAGGCAGGCAGAGCCAGGAAGGAGCTCCACGTGGGTGGACTGTGCTGTCCGGGCTTTGGACCTGGGAAGATGCTGGCACCCCAGGAGAAGTGCATGCTGGTGGAGGAGGCATGAACTCAGAGGTCAGCATGGCAGATGGCCAGTTAGAGCCAGCCCCATGCACAAACCAGGAGCAGGGAGCCTCGGGGTGGGTAGAGCCTGACATCTGGGATTCCAGGGGCAGGTATCGCCCAGGCAGAGGGCCAGGCAGGCAGGCCACCTGTGGGCAAGCAGCCCTCCTCAGCCTCAGGCTGTGACCCAGGGCACGAGCCCCTGGCAAGGGTGGCAGGTAGAGACGGAGACTAATGATAGTAGAGGTGCTTCAGCTCTGGGCCCATTGGTCCAGGCAGAGAACCCAGAATAAGAGTGAAAATGTGTGCAGGGCTGGGGAGTGTGGCAGAAGCCCATTTATCCAACTGGACAGAGAGGCAGGAAAAGAACAATCACCACTTTCCAAAGTGCTGGGTATAAGCTGCTGCTTTTCCTCCTGTCTTGGGGCAGCCGTGCCACAGAGAGGTCTGGGGGAGCCACAGCAGGAGGTCTTGAATGCTCCCCCATTCACCCCTTTGGTGAGGAAGAAACAACTGCCCCAGGGTTATGGAAATGGAAGATCACAAAGCACCTGACCTAGGACCAATGAGCTGATGGGGGTTAATCCGTCAAATGCACTCACACAGGGGAGGATGACACCACGCCACAGGGGTCGAACGGGGGTGTTTTCAGGGCAGAGCGAGTCGGCAGGGCTGTGGGGCAGGCTGGGTGGTCTCAAGAGGGTGAGTTGCCCCTGCTTCCTGCAGGAGGGTGTGACTGGTTTGTCTGAATGACTCCACGGACTGGCAGGGACCTGAAACCAATGGCTCAGGGATCATTAGAGCTGCCTTTGCTGTTTGGTAAAGGGGGTTGTTTGGTGAGGGGCCTTCTGCAGGGACAGCATCTGGGGGGAAACTTGCAGTCAGGCCTGTTTCTAATGTCAAGGAAGCATGTCACACAGAACCTGAATTTGGGGTCTCACAGGGGCGTTGAGTGGGGTCTTTGCTGTGTGGGAAGGTGGAAGCCTCACAAGGCCAGCATCGTCGCCCTGCTCTGGCCTCTGACCTCTGACCTCACCTCTAGTTCTGGGGCTCCCGGGCCCTGGATTTGTGGCCACTCCGGCTTTGTACCTGCTTCCAGGAACCGGCTGGGTCCAGTGTCTGCTCCCAGCTCCTCCCATTCCTACTTGCAGCCGTGGCCCCTGCCCCGTCCACAGAAAAGAATTCTGCTGCTAAACCTCATTCTTCATGAACAAGTTTCTGGATCCTGTTCTCCAGTTGGGCCATCCCCTGGCTGCTGCAGGAACCCCCCCGCATGTGGTATCCTTAGACTGGAGATCTAGCAGGCTGTTGTCCTGCTGTCCTTGACGCAGGCGGGTCCACGCAGAGGCGCCACAGGGGTTCTCTGTGACACTTTATGCAGCCACACCTGAGAGAGACCTGGTAACTTGTAGCACGAGGATGATGCAGGGAACTGGGGAGCTGGGTGGTGAGTCTGGGGAAAGGGTGCAGGCCCAGAAATCTCGGGGTGGCTCCAGCTCAGGCTCAGCCCTAGACTCAGGACCTCAGGACCACAGGGTGGGAGTTCCAGGGAGGAAGTCTGGGCCCTCCAGCCTTGGAATGAGCTCTGTAGGGGCCCTCAGGTGGGAGATCAGGATCTTTGGCACCTGACCTATGGAGTTATGCCATCCATCCATCTTTGACTCCTCCCTACCAAAGCCCCACGGCCAGCCCAGCCTTTCCGACACTGGGCTGATTTCTCTCATCCAGTCATGGTGAGTTTGGGCCATTCTCAAGCGCTTGCAAAGCGGTGGACAAGGTTGCAAATGCAAACAAACACAATGGTGTTCACAGCCCCCCACCTTCTGACCCGACAACGGCAGAGGTAAGCCACGGCGGGCTGTCCTCACCCCGAGGGCTCTGGGGTGCTCCCTGTCCTGATTCCTTTCCAAGCCCCATCTGGTTGGCCAACTTGCTGGAGAGCATCAAGCCTCTCCCCTCAGTCTTCCAAGCAGCGGAAGCTGGGTGCTGGGGGCTGCTGGGCCTGCAACACTCCCAGCACAGGTCCTCAGTGGGGTGTGGCCCCATGGGACAACTGTCTGGCTTCTCTACACTGCCTCTCACCTCCCTGGGTGAGCTGGCTCTCTGCCTTCTGCTGGCCCTGGGTCCTGGGAGCATGGGCCCCAGGTCTCCGGTCCTGGTTACCTTCCGGGAACCCCTCACTTCCCCAGATGTGTGGTTCTGCCACGTCACTTTCCTCAGGGCCATCCATAGCCACAAGAGGCGAAGTCTTCCTGCCTGCCTCTCAGGAGGCCCCCTGGCAGGTATTCTCAGATGCCAAGCAAGCTAGAACCAATTTGAAGGCAGGCATGATTCAAATAAAGGACTTTATTAGCTCAAGTTTTGGATATTAAAACAATCAAGTTGAAAAATGTCCAAATAAATAGGTTTATAAATATCACCAGATACTTTGAATTAAAATTTGCACATTGATATTAGCTTATTTAATCTCAGTAATGACCCTCTAAAATACGACTAGCGTTATCCCATGTTATGGAAAAGTGCATTCTCAAATATATAAAATCCCTGTAGATAGTGTCTTACTGGTCAAAGAGGAAAACATCACTTCTGACTAGAGAAAGTTTTCCCAGACATTTATCCACCTTTGATTTGAAATACCGAGGTGGCTTTCTGACTTAAATGCAAAAATAATTTTATATTCACATAATTCCATTTCTCATTTCCCCCAAGCTAAGACTCACTGAATCCTCCAGTTTGCAAATCACTTGTATTGACAGCTTGATATATGAAGAAATAAATAATATTTCTAGGGAGAAAATTAATTTTGAAAATAACTAAAGATGATTAGCTCCTCCTGATTGAATACAAAAGAGTTTCATTTCTGCAACATGTAATCCTGAGGGCTGGACACACCACTTCAGGGACCAGAAAACTGCAGAAGACTAATTCTAATCACTTGAATTTTAAAAAAACCAGTCCTTTCTGAGTTGCTATTGATGGTCTGGAAGAGATTATTATGATGTCAAATTTTCTTACCTTACTTACCACTGACAATTCTCATAAAAGGAAGAAAAGAAAGACTGTCCTTGAAGTTTACTAACTCTCAGAATATATAGCCTATTCATTCTCTGTAACATTAATAACCAGTGCAGAAGCAAAACAGAGGAGTCTGAATTCAGAACATTTTTGTCTAATGGAGGACACATGGACTCTCCTCGTGCTTCAGGTAACTTGTAACCATTCCTGTCTTATTAGAGAAGATAATCCAGCTACATTCTCAAGGTGGAGAAGTCAACACTGTGGGATGCATTGGACAGAGCATGCTCCCTGTGCGGGGTGCGGGGACCTCCTGTGCATGTGGGTGTGGGCTCCCTCCGGTGAGCCCTCTGCAGCTCCCCAGGTAGCCAAAGCAATCTTGAGCAAGAGCAACAGGGCGGGAGGCACCCTGTTTCCTGATTTCGAACTGTGCAACAAAGCTACAGTGATGCAGCGTGTTACTGGCAGAAAAACAGACATATACATAGATCAGTGGAAGCGAACACCTACCCAGAAATGAACCCATGGACACATGGTTAACTAATTTTCAATAAGGGTACCAAAAAATCAAAATGGGAAAAGGATGGTCTCTTCAATAAACATTTTGGGAAAAGTGGGTATCCACATGCAATAGAATAAAACTGACCCAGATCTTATTCCACACACAAAGATCAACTCAGAGGATTAAAGACTTAAAAGTGAGACTTAAACCATAAAACTCCTAGAAGAAAACAGGAAAAAGGCTTCCTGACTTTTTGATTAAAAAAAATTTTTTTTTTTTGGATATGACCCCAAAAGCACAGATCAGCAAAAGCAAAAATAAACAAGTGGGACTGCATCAAACTGAAAGGTTTTACACAACAAAAGAAACAATGAGATGAAAAGGTGACCCTCGCCGTGAGAGAAAATACTTGTAAAGGAAATCATACAACTGAATAGCAAACAAAACAACAACAGTAACTCAATTAATAAATGGGCACAAGAGCTAAATAGATATTGCTCTGGTGAAAACATAACAGTGGCCGACAGGTGCAGGAAAAGGTACTTACCATCAGGAGTCACCGGAGAAATGCAAATCAAAACCATAGTGGGACACCACCTGTGATGGTTAATGCTGGGGGTCAACTTGATTGGATTGAAGGATGCAAAGTATTGTTCCTGGGTGTGTCTGTGGGGGGTGTTGCCAAAGAGTTTAACGTTTGAGTCAGTGGGCTAGGAGAGGCGGACCCACGCTTAATCTGGGTGGGCACCATCTAATCAGCTGCCAGCGTGGCTAGAATAAAGCAGGCAGGAGAAGCTGGAAAGAGCAGACTTGCGCCATCTTTCTCCCCATGCTGGATGCTTCCTGACCTCAAGCATCAGACTCCAAGTTCTTTGGCTTTTGGGTGCTTGGACTTACACCAGTGATCTGCCAGGGGCTCTTGAGCCTCTGACCACAGACTAAAGGCTTCCCTAATGTTGAGGTTTTGGGACGGACTGTCTTCCTTGCTCCTCAGCTTGCAGACAGCCTATCTTGGGACTTCACCTTGGGATTGTGAGTCAATACTCCTGAATAAACTCCACTTCACATATACATCTATCCTATTAGTCCTGTCCCTCTCAGACAACCCTAATAAACCACCTCACATCTGTCAGAGGACCAAGTGTTGGTGAGGATGTGCCTAGTCATTTTGACTTGTTAATAATTTCTCACTCATATATGTAATACTTCCCCTCCCTTTTTATACTGTAAACATATAAAACACCAAGTTTTACGTTCTGTTCTTGATAATTCCAGTATGTGCAAGCTTTGCAAATCCAGTTCTCTTGTTTTTTATATTTGTGATGTGTCTTATTTCCTCCTGCAGGTTGCACTTTTGATTGATCTAACTTAATTTTCGTATCACAGGTACATGTCTGACGGAGTCCCCATCTGTGAGGACCTGGAGGCTGGCACTGAAGGGGCTTTCTTCCAGACCACTCACTTTTGATTTTGACAGGCAACTGTGGAGACCATAACCTATGATTACCTTTCAGTACTAACTTGAGGTCTTTTTGGACCACCGATGTTGTGTAAATTCAGGTCAACAACTTGTGTGTAACTAACAAGGTGGCTACAAATTCTCAGAGGAGATTCTCCACATCTCCCCACCCAGAGTGGGGTTTCTTTTGTTCCTTCCTGTAAGGGTGCATTTTTTTTTCCTAGTTATTTTACTGAGGGAATAGTCCTTTCAGTCCCTGGCTTCGTGGAAGAGGCTCCTGTCCAACGCCTCCTCCAGGCTGGGCCCAGGTTTTGTCTCCAGGTCACCAGTGCTGGCAGGGGCCATCAGCACAGCTGTGTTCTCAGAGCGAGGTGGTTCTCTAGTTTGCTCTTTCCCTCGGTGTGTGTTCATATTGTGTCCGACACGTGGAGTCACATTGCTGTGGCAGGACTGTCGGCATCCTCTAGTCTGCAGCATTATCGAAATGAAAGCACCAGCCTGTGGCTCTCCCTGTTCCCCCAGGATGTCACGGCACCGAGTCTCACCTCACGCAGCTGCAGGTGACCCTCCCGGGCTGTCATCCACGTGCTGAAACTGTCTCTACCTGACGCTCCAGAAGGCATCCCAGATCTCATCCAGAAACTCATTTATCCATGTCTCATTCACGCATGTGTACACCACTGTGCACATAAAATGGATCTGCAGAGCCCAGTCTAAGGGGAAAACACACAAAACGTATCATTGTAGTGCATTTTGTGATTGCTAAGAAAGTATGTATGTCAAGCTTTAGGAAATCAAAGAGACCAAAGCAAATAAAAGCATGACACTGACAAACAAAACCGCTGGCTCACGTCTTCATGCCCAAAAGCAGGGAAAGGGCCGTCGGTCTTCCTAGGCAAGGCCCTCACACCTCACTGGCTCCACTCTTAGCTTTCCCAAGGGAGTGACCCTCTCTTTATCAACTCAGAGACTAAGTAGGGTAGTGGTTAGGGTCACAGATTCTTGAGCCAGGCTGCCTGAGTTCAAATCCCAGCTCTGTCACATACTAGCTGCATGACTTAAGGGATGCTAAGGAGTCTCCCTATGCCTGCATTCAACCACAGAGAACCTCTGCAGCTCCACGCAGCCTCTACTGTGGTGGGAGTCACTTGGAATCCAGCCGTCCCCACTACATCCAGACCCAGATAAAGTGCTGTACGCAGGGCATGAGAATCTGGCTTTCCTAGTAGGTGCCTTGTAGGGAGGGGGCAGAAGACTGGCCTTACCTGAGGGCATCCTGCTGGCTCCCTGAACTGGGACTACCAGCTTCTAGCACTCTGAGAAAGTAAACATTCGTTGTTGAAGCCACCCAGTGCTTCTGCGAGAAATTCAGGGGTGTTGGGAGCCCATGGAGAGAACTTTGACCAGTGAGGAAACTGGACGATGAGGAAGAAGCAGAGAGACAGAGGCCAGCTGTGTTTCCAGTCAGCTAAGGCCAACTTGGTAATGAACCGTCTTTCATTTGCCTTTTACCTCATCCTTGCTATCCTGGGAATGTGCATTGTCTTAGCCAGCTCTAGCTGCCAAAAAATATGCCAGGCGCTGGGCACCTTCAACAACAAATGCTTGTTTTCTCAGAGTTCTAGAAGCTGGTAGTCCCAGGTCAGGGTGCCAGCAGGATGCGTTCTGGGGAGGCCAGTCTCCTGGCTCACAGACCACTGCCTTTTGCTTTGTGTTCACGTGACCTTTCCTCGGTGGACACACATGGAGAGAGATCTCTCTTCTTCTATGAGGCCACCAATCTAGTGGGACTGACACCCCCTATTTGTGACCTCATTCAACCTTACCTTCTATGCCTTAGGCAGCTCTTGAGTTGCTACAAAGAAATACCTGAGGCCAGGAGCGATGGCTCACACCTGCGATCCCAGCACTTTGGAAGTCCGAGGTGAGTGGATCACCTGAGATCAGGAGCTCAAGACCAGCCTGGACAACATGGTGAAACCTCGTCTTTACTAAAAATACAAAATTAGATGAGCGGGTGGCATCTGTAATCCCAGCTACTCAGGAGGCTGAGGCAGGAGAATCACTTGAACCCGGGAGGCAGAGGTTGCAGTGAGCCGAGATCTTGCCACTGTACTCCAGCCTGGGCGACAGAGCAAGACTGTATCTCAAAAAAAAAAAAAAAAAAAAAAAATAGCTGAGACTGAGTAATTTATAAAGAAAACACATTCTCATGGCTTTGCAGGCTGTACAGGAAGCATGGTGCGAGCATCTGCTCAGCTTCTGATGAGGCCTCAGGAAGCTTTTACTCATGGGAGAAGGCAAAGAGGGAGCAGATGTCTCATGTAGTGAGAATGGAAGCAAGAGGTGGGGGAGGTGCCACACACTTTTACACAACCAGAGCTCGTGTGAACAGAGCTCACATATCACCAAGGCGATGGCCCAAGCCATTCGTGAAGGATCCACCCCGTGATCCAATCACCTCCCACAGGCCCCACCTCCAACACTGGGGATCACAGTTCAGCATGAGATTTGGGCGGTGACAAATTCCAAACAATATCATTCTAGACGTCCCATTCCCAAATACTGTCACACGTTAAGATTTCAACATGGAAATCTGGGAGAGGGCCATCATTCAGTCCACAGCAATGACAGCTTTTATCAGCATATGAAGCTTTTTCTTAAAGTTCTGTTTTCATTTGGTTATTTTTATAACATTGTAGGTATCTGAATCCATTAACCAAAACAAAAATTGGAATCTTGCTGAAAACTATGTACCTCTAACCTGTAGCGGCCGCATCCAATCCTTGCTTCCCCCTCACCCAAAGTAAATGTTATTCTGGATCCTTAAAGTGCATCATTTTAAACATTTCTCCTATATATATATATATATATATATATATATATATATCCTAAAATTATTTATTTTCATTATTTTTAACTTCATAAAAATGATATATTCCCGTGTGAACGAATGTGAACCAAAAGAACCAATCCTTCAAGATGCGTCCTGAGGGGCCACCTGGGCCTACGTTTTAAATAGAGACACGCTGCCATTTGCTGACAAGACACGCATACTCAGACTTTCCCAAAACCCACACCTCTGCTTGAATTTGAGACTCCCAGAGCTCACCTCAACCATCCAATCAGAGGTCACCTGTATTGACAAAACAAGGCTCAGCTGTATCAACCAACTGGAACTCACCTGAGTCAATCCATCAAGACCAAGCTAGTTCAGATCCTTCATTTACATAAAGGGACCTGACTGAAAACCTGGGCAGAAATTTTGCTATAAAATCTGAACCCTCTGTTTAATCTCTGGAGCACATCTTAGTTTCACACTGAAGGCTATGTCTCCCTGGTTTGCAAACTATTCACTGGAATAGTCTCTTTCCTCTAAATTCCTTTTCAGAGAACTTTTGTTCATACCCGAAAGTAACCTTGTGGGGACTTAATTGTTCACTCATTGTAATATTACAAGTATTAAGCCATACTGAGTGTGTCATTGCATTTTTTCATTGTGATTGCTGTGAAATATTTCACCATGTGCCTGTGCCCCAGTTTATCTGTTTTACTACTGATGGGCATTTGGCTTACTTCCAAGTCTTTGCTATTGTAAACAGTGCTGCTAAGAACCAGTTTCTGTCTCTGGTTGTTTGTATGCTAGAATTCCCTTTGAGTATTTATCCAAGACAGGAATGTCTGTGGATAGAACAGATGGATATTCGACTTTAGGAGCAGATGTCAAAGTGTTTCCCAAAGTGTTTGTACTAATTAATACCCCACCAGCAATAGGCCAGAAATTCCACTGACGCCCCTTCTCTCTATCACCTGGTATTGCATCTCTCCTTGGCATTAAGCATAGTTTTATCAGCCAGGGAGCCTTTCTAATCCAAGAAGTCAGGGCAGTCCTCAAGGGATAACACTCTCTCCCCTGTCTCTGGAGATAAAACAGCTCCATTGACCACCCGGAGGCACTGGAGGACATTGCAAACAATCCAGACCAAAAGAACGTTTAACACGGTTCTGAGCTATGAATCAAATGGATATTTGTGTAGAATTTTTGGACTAACCTTCATTAGGATCTGGCAGTCAGAAAAGAATGAAATAGCCCATGCCCACTGGGGGAATCACAGCTTCCGTTCTCACTGTGTGTGAGCACTGACGTCACTCTCAGGATGGAATAAAAGTCCACATTCATTCCCCCCCATGATTTGTGGAAATGGCGTGTAGGTGCAGATCCCAGCACTGTCACTCGGAGACCGTGAGCTCCTCTGTGAACGTTCCCCCTCTCAGTGTCTCCTCTCTAACTGCAGCATTTGCCTGTGGAGCTGCAGAGAGAAGCAGGAGGTGGCCTCAGAGAGTGAGGGGCTTTGTGAGCCAGCTCCAGGACCCATTATTTCTTTGATGTCAACTGGAACAGAATTGTCTGCAGGACACAATGAGTCAGTAGTTTAAAAGCACTTATAGACACACATTTGTCTACATGGATTGGAGGCAGGCTGGTGTCAGGCCTCCATGTGCGAGCCCGGACCCAGAAAGTCTAAAGTCCTGCCTGCCTTGGTTGATCACCCCCAACCCCCTGCCTGTGTTCCCCATTATCCCTTATCTCCCAACGAAACTTCCCCCGACACCCCTCACCCCACCCTGCCATCTTAAGTGTTATTACTATAATGTGAATACTCCTCACCCCACCCTGCCCATCTTAACTACTCTTACCCCCTAACCCCACCCCGCCATTGTAACTGAACTGAACCCCACCCCCCACCACCGTAACTAATCTTATTCCATAACACCCCTGTCCCCTCCCCCAAAGATTTACCCCAACCTATAAAACCAACTCCTATCCCCACCGCCCTTTGCTAACGCCATTTTTGGCCTTAGCCCACCTGCACCCCAGGTGAAAAACAGCCATGTTGATCAAGCAAAGCCTGTTTGGGGGTCTCCTCACTCAACGTGCTTGTGTTTAACAGTTGGGCGAATTTGATACTACCTTGCTCTGAAGAAATCTGACTGCCTCCTGCGCGCACCCTGTGCATCGGGGAGAGCAGGTGGGGGTTCCCAGAAAATGCTGTTTGCCTCAGTGCACCTGTTCAAGCCCTGACACAGTGAGAGCAGAGCATGCTGCCTCCAAGCCCTCACAGGTGCTCAGCTTTTTTTCTGTGGAGCATAAATCTCTTTTCTTTCCTTGTGGCTGCCAGCAAAAAGCAGACTAGTAATAGCTATACATATCCAATTAATTTTGCTGTATTCATTTATCACAAAAATTTTGATTTAGACATGTGACTCTGTGAGTCTGTCTGGGTTTCACCTCCAGCAGGTTTAAACCACTCCATAGTTTAGTACCTCAGGGTCAACGTACAGGTAATTTAACATCATAGCAAAATAATATATTGATTAGTCCAAAGAAAACGACCCTTCTCAGAGCAGGTCCTTACCTCATCTCTTATGAATGGCCAACGTGCATGGAACTGCCTGTTAGACTGGCAGGGAATGGAATTGGCAGGAGCCATTTGAGGAAAGGATATTAGCAATGAATCTTCTACCACAGATTTCCCAGCCACGTGTCCCAAGAATTGAAGAGGAACAGTGTGTACACAGAGTTCTGTTGGAGACACGCCGTATGCTGAGAACCCAGGGGTTTCCGTAGAGTACGTGTCTATTGTTTGTGCTATAGCTGGCCTAGAGTTAGAACCTGAACAACGCCATTTTATAAAGAACAAAGCTATGTTTTAAAATAAGTTGTAATGGCTGCCCCACTCTCCTCACAATAACTGCTGGCCTTTGGCTTCTGTACATAAAACTGCTAGTTTGCTCTGCAAACTATCTACCTTTCTTATCAGTAACAGCCAGAATTGTCAGCCTTTGTAACTAAAATAGCAGCCCAAGCTAATTCCATCCTGGTCCCTGTGCCCTGTAATAACTAAGATCTGTTATTTACAATACTGCCTAGAAGATGTGCAAACTAACGCTTATCTTGACTTCAGTAAGCCACTTAGGTAACAATCGAGGGGGCAGATGTCCTCAAGCCCTTGGAATGTCCGGAGCCCCGCTCCCTCCCCTCTGTCCGGGAGATAATTTACGAAAACCCCTAAATGTCTGTGTCCCTTCACCCCCACCCCCGCCTCTCACCCTGACTCCCAAAGTAATTCTTACGGGTATAAAAGGTCTTAACCCCCTCCATTCGGGGCCACGGGTTGGAGAGACGCGAGTCCTCCGTGGTCGCCGGCTTAATAAACCCTGCTATTTGGCATACTTTTGTCTTGGTGCTGGTCCCTTAATCTCGCCTCGAATATAACAGTTTATTTTTGTTGCTGTTCTCAAAACCAAGGCCAAACTGATGTAATAAGATGGGGAATTATTCTAAGAATCAAGATGGTAGCTCTGAGAGAACTCTATTAATCCGCTTCTAGGGCAACATCAACTAAAATTCACATCCTTCATTACTCCTGTGACTAGAGCTGGTGACACGGAAGGGCCTCGCGTCTCTACTCTGACTCTGCCCAGGCAGTTTTCATCAGCACTCTGCATGGCCCTAAGGCCTAGCAGATTCCTGACTGGCAGCGAATGGAGCCAAGAGAGACCCCAGCACCTGGCGCGGAGGGGCCCACAGCACTGCCGCCCCTCAGAGCCCTGCTTCACTTTGAGGATCCGGAGCCAGGTCCACGTTGGCTGTGCTGCTCAAACAGAATTTGCTGAAAAAGATTTGCAATTCAATATGCTTCCTTCAAACTTGACCTGGAGACCAGATTCTATTTTTTTGCAAAGCCAGGATGCAAATGACTGCTGGGGTGGCCCGCAGCCTGGAGAGCTTTCGGAGGCCTTCTGCAGAGAATACAGTAAGTCACTGCCATTAATCTCTCAGACCCAAATAGCTCAACAGGTGGTAACCGCATTTCTACCAAATGCTTCTCCAGAATTCACTCCCTGCCAGGGTCTGTCTTGTGTCTAATAAGAGAAAATAAGAATGTTTGCATCATTTTTTTTCCTACAGAGCCATTATAGATACAGCTTTCTATTCTGAATGCTGAGTAGCATCCCCAGGTTGGGTACAGGGGACCACCCCAGGACAATGCAAATCCCAAGCCCTCTGGGGATTCCGGACTTTGTGTTGAGGGCAAGAGGCTTCCTGCCACTCTGTGAAAAGTAGCACTTGCAAAAGGGAAGAGAAAGGGTGACTCTCTTCCTCATTCACCCACGCAGGCATCTCCAGCCAGTTCTGAGAGGCTAGGCCCCAGAGCCTCAGGAGCGACTGTGAAGATTCAGGGGAGAGGAACTGCTGCAGGCAGCCAGAAATCGGAGGCTTCAAAGGATGAATCAATTCATCAAAACCCTTTCGTCTCCCATGGTTTCAGGGAGGGGGAGCATGCCTGGGGCTGGGGCGGGACCTGGTGCCGTGATTCCTCAGGAAACATGCAGGTCTGAGAGCGGAAGCCCTTGCTGTGTGGGAGATGGAAGCCTGAAGGCCGAGGGACAGGCCTGGGCGGATCCCCTTTGATGGTGCAGGGAGGCCTGATTATGAATGATCAAACGTTTGCCCCCTGAAAACTCTGTGATTGAGTCAGGAGAAGGAGCAGAATGACAAGCACATCTTTGGCTGAACTTAGAATCACCCGAGAGAAAGCTGTGTCCCAAACCAATTGCGCTGGCACCCCTGAGTTGGGCCCCGGGCATGCATCAGTGTTTGCAAAGTTCCACCGGTGACTGCAATGCACAGCCAGGACTCAGAAACGCGAGGCCCTCAGCAGGCTCATCTTTTAAGACGGTGATTCTGCACATGTGCCCCCTCGCCCTGGGGGGTTCCCTCACAGGGTCCTCAGAAGTCATCTGTCACCTCTGCACTATTTCTATCTTTTCCTTCATCTTATTCTCTAATAAAGCTGCCCACATGTGGCCCACTCATGCCTGGTTTATTTTCTGCGGTGTAAAAACTCTCTGTACCACCACCAAAATAGATGTATACTTTGCTATTCAACATGCAATACACACTTCATCTGTAGCTTTATATTTCTTCCTTTCAGATTGGTAGCTGTTTCTTTTTTCTCTGCTATTTTTGTAAAAAAATTTCTATTTTTTTTGCATCTAATGGAAGATATCAAACAGTTTTAAGCTATTTTCTTCTGGTTCTGTTTGTTCTCATTTTCAAGAGGTCTGGTTGTTCCCAGGACGTCGTTCCCTTTCTTTCTGGCTAGAGATAACTTTCACTGGTGATGTGCTTGTGCAGCCTGTATGTTTGTGCTGGGTGGCTTGCGTTAGCCATTCTTAAATGTGGACCCACGAGGCTAAGCTCTGGTCAGCAGAGGAAGAAGCAGCCCGCCTTGCCTTACCTCTCTGCTCCTCCGCTCACGGACCACACTTGCTCTTCAGATTACATCTCAGCGGAAATTTATGTCCCAACTCCCAGCCAAGTCTGATTCCTGTCTTGACAAACACCCCTCTGCCAGAGCTGCAGGGCTAAAAAGCAGCCTTTTCTGTGCTCTGGTCTGGCTTCCTGACTGGGTGACCTTGTGCACAGAACTCACTGTGGAAGCCCCTCCCCCAGGACACTCCTGGACCCTGTGCCGTCTCCTCCCCACCCAGCGCTCCACTTGGGAACTTCCTCCACCAGATGCAACATTCTTCCCAACCTCTCACCTGTACTTCTTTCCTGGTGCCGATCATCTTACCACAGCCAGGAAGACATGGAGAGAATTAGGATGTGATGGAAAATAAAACCTCAGGGGGGTGCATCCGAAACCAGATGTGGGAGACCCCCCTACCCAGTGTCCCCATGTCTCAGACTTCTGCTTCCTGGATCAGGAGGCCCAGAGAGGCAGGGAGAGCTGGTGAGAACCTGTCGGTTCTCTGGTGGAGAAAGATGCATCGCGTGTTCTGGCAATTGGGCAGTCAGCACATTGTTTTAATTGATCAGAATTGATGACCTTGGAATTTAACGCCAGCTGGCAAGCTGGCTTTCAAGGTGAGTTTTAGATTAGCATGTCATTAGTGGCCAGGACTCAATTTCCTGAGCGTCTGAGCTGGCCTAAATATTTGCAAAGCCCAGATTAGGAAGATATCCTGGCCATCAGTGTCCTGCAAAATGGTGTCACAATTTAAGGTGATGCTAAGTCACATAAGATGTGTGGCTTCTCCCCCGGGTAAGAGTAAGGACCCTGCAAGTGAGACAGTGGAAGAGCACCTGGCCTGCTTCCATTCTCCTTGGCTCCTGCTCTGCCCCTGCACCTTGCTTTTCCTGGTGGGGTACCAGGGAAGGTACCCTGGGGTCTGACCAAGGGTCATCTCTGATCCTGGGGTAGCCCCTGGGGTCTGACTATGGCCACGAGCAAGAATGCCTGACAGACAGCTACCCCCAAAACTCTGCAGTTAAGCTGGTGAGGATGAAGAGGGTCTGGGCCCCCCCCAGGTGGTGTGAGAGATGGTGAGTGAAAACACCAAGCCTAGTCTTGGCCTGTGCTGGGATTGTTTCTGAAAAACAGAAGCAGAGGGCTCTAGGGCCCTGGAGGCTCAGCGAAGTCAGAGGCCTGGAAGAAGGGATGAATGTCACTGGTCCGTGATGCCTGGCTGTGCTGCAGAAGGGTCAGGCAGCGCGGGAGATGAGGGTCAGGCCCAGGCTGCACCTCACCCAGTCACCTGCAGCTATAAAGAGGGTGTGCAGGGGCAGATGCAGGAGAAACCCGGAGCCCTCCTGCCCGCACTGGCTCCGGCTGAAGATGCATTCTGAGCACATTGTCCTGTAAGCGCTCATCCCAGGGTCTCCAGCCTGAACCTTGCTGGTGTATAGCACTCGATGGCATCCTGCGACCTCTCCAGTGCCCACCCCGAAGGCAGGGCAGGGTCTGCCACTGCACTGGTGACCAGGAGCTTCGTGTCTCTGCCCCTCTGGGCATGGGGTATGCCCAGGCTCCAGGCTCATCCAGCCTCTCCTCACAGCCTCGGCTGCTGGCTCTGCCCCCACGGGCTCCTCTACAGCCTGCCCGCCCCCAGGCCCTCCCTCCCTTCCAAATGCCCCCATGGCCTCCTTCCACATAGATCTTGTCTCCTCTAAGACACCTTTCCTCAGGAAGAGGAAGAGAGGGAACATGTTTGTTTTGTCCCCATAATCATGACCATGCTTCTTTAATAATCTGGAAAAGAGACTTGGAATATCCTTTTTCAGAAAGGGGAGAAGTGAAAGCACACCTTATCTAGAAAGTGCTGGGTAAAGTAGTGAGGGCTGGAGAGTGTCAGCCTGTCCCTTTTGGAGGGAGACATTCCTGAGATGGTTCTGGGATGCTGAACAGGGTGAAAATCTCAACTCCAGGGGCCTGGGGACTTTCATCCCAGAAACAAGGGGGGGCAGCTTTAGGGAGGGTGGTGAGTGACTTCCAGGTGGGATGGAGAGCTGGACCCTGGCGGGGCCCCAGTCAGCCCGTCACCACTGGGAATGAACCGGAGACAGCCTGTGACTGAGTGCTGACAGTAGATCCATTCACAACCGAGGCCTGGAGTCTCCTGCAGCAGAGCTCCAGGCAGCCTCCCTGGTAGCTGCGGGAGAGCGGTGGATCCTGTGGAGGGTGTGACGGTGTTTTAGATAAGAAGCCAAGGATGAGGGAAGGAATCAGACCATCTGGGTGTCTCTGTTCTCCCCTGACTGGAGACCCCAAGCCAGGCCGAGGAATCTCTGAAGAGCGTCGCCCAGATTGAGCTGGGCGGAGCTCGGAGGAATCCTTGAACCCCCAGCGGGAGTGGCTGGAAGTCACAGGCAGTTGGCCTCTGCCACTGTCTTCCTCGGCCACATCCCCCTTTAGGATGTGATGTGGGAGCCATTTCCCATGGGAAGTAAGACACAACCCTTCCTGGCTTTGTGGGAACCAGTTGTCTGTCTCTTCTTATGCCCATTGACACTTCACCTTTGACCCTCTGAGGACAACTCCCCCTGTCCCTAAGCCCCACTCCTGGGCAGCAGGGGACAGGGCAGAGGGACTTATACTTCTGGACCCCTCTCTGCCCACACAGATCTGTGCCTTCTCAAGGGAAGGTTTCATGAAGTGCTGGGCCGCCTTCAGTTTTTGCTGACAGTTTTTGTAGCCACAGCAGAGAAGGCTGCTGCCCTCGTGAAGCTGGGGAAACTGGGTCCTGATCCTGGTTTGGTCACAAACTTTCTCAGGGTCCCTTCTCAGGGTTCTGTTTTTAGCCTCTTTCTCCTCATCTCTGAAAGAAGTGGATGACAAGCCCTCTCTCATTCTGCAGAACTGAAATGCTTTTTCTCACAACCCTGCCAGGGACAGCTGTTGTGCATTGCTGCCTGCCTGGAACGAGAGGGCAGGTGGCTACCTGAGCACAGGTCAGCCGGGCAACCAGGGAAGCAGGGAGGGTCTGCTCTGCTTCCTTACAACCTGGGACTAAGAACAGGTGCTGTGTGCTGCTCACACAGGGGAATAGGAATCCACTTCCCTGAAAAACCTGCAGCCACTGGGCGGAACCCACAAAGCCTCCTGGGCCCTCACCTGTTGACGTCTCCTTCTTCACCAGCCTCTGCCTTTCACTCCTGTAGGCACAGAGATGCATGTGTGCCCTGATGGAGGCTCCCACCTCCTTCCCAAGAATCCCACCCTCACACCCCTTCCCATATGTACTCTTCTATTTCCTTATCATCAGATTCTCCTTTTATTTTACACTCTTCCTCTGCATAGAAGGAAGTATCTTTTTCATCCTTGAAAGAACAAGCCCAGTACATTAACAGGCCAGCAAAAAACAAACCCCTACCCTGTGCTCCAGGTATAGCCCTGCCTGGGGGAAGAGGCTTCTCTGCGATCAGGCTAAGCTCCAGCTCCTCTGTCTGATGCAGCTCACTCACACACATACCTTGCCCACCTCTGAAGTCTGGCATCCACCACCCTTGCCCTGGGAGGCTGGGTGGGTCCTCTGGCCTTCCGTAAATGGAGCATGCTTGGTTCTCAGAGTGTCTGCTCCCTGGACCCTCCCAGTTTCACTGCACCCTGTGCTTCAGGAAGCACCAGAAGTTGTCAGGAGCCCTAAGTACAATCTTCCAGCTCATTAGGGAACAAACTTTCAAGGTTGCAAGTACCAGAATAATTGATAGGATGGTGTCTCACACAGTTTGATTGCAACCCCAGGGAACTGTATAAAAACCTTACCACCAACCTTTTGTGAATATAATAATTGTGCTCTGAGTTTAGCACCTCATAATTCAGTCACAGAATATATTTTTTTACGGTGACAAGTGAAGGTAAAGGATTAAGGCCATTGTCGCCATCATGTTGTGTTTCTAGCTTTTGTAGACCTGAATAAAATGCAGCCTTTAAATCATTCTTTCTTAAGAATCCAGAATCAGTGTTACTTAACCAGATCTTCAGCAAAAATCCATTAGAGGAGTAGATGAGGCAAGTCTAACTCTCTCACAGATAACAAACAACTATAAAATCTGGACCCCAAAAAACCAAAATGTAAAAATGCAGCTCCCTGCGGGCCCTGGAGAACATCCAAGGCATGGGGAGTGTGCAGAGGAGTCTCTTCGGGAAAGCTGAGCTGCCAGGGCTTGGGTTTGTGAGTCTACAGGTTTTGCACTGAGGACACTACACAGTTGATACAGGTGGAGTGTTAGAATGACAACTCAAGCCAATAAGATGATGACTGAGGATACAGCGTGGAACTGGCATCCTACATTTAGCCAGAAATAAACGGAGAAATCACAGCAGGGAGGAATCGCAGCAAGTCATGGTGCCTGCGCTCTGGTGAGTCTCTGGCTAGTCTCTGGCTTACCACTAAGGCAACACGCACCAGGACACGTGGGGGATGCAGAAAAGTGGGACTGGACATTGAAACAACTGAGCTGAGATTTCAGCTGCTTCTCCCCCACAGAAGAAGCAGAGAGTGTCGTCTGATTCCAGGCAAGTTAATTGTTTGCTGAAACAAAAATCACTCTACAACACATTACTCCTCATGCCCAGTATCCATATGATTTTCACAATAACAATAACCATAAAACGAAAAACGTGGCTTGAACTCAAAAATAAAACGCAGTCAATAAAAATTAACTCTGAGATGACACAGATGTTGTAATGAGCAGAAAATGACTGTAATCAGGTATAAATACATTCAAGGACTTAAAGAAAAATATAGGCACAATGTCTAAACAGATGAGACTCTCAGCAAAGATATCGGCAATAGAACAAAAGAACCAAGTGGAGATTTGACAGTTGGAAAAGCATAAAAAATTAAATGAAAACTAACTAGCAGGACTTAAGAAAAGGTTGGAGACAGAAAAAAGAGAGTCAGTAGACTTGAAGAATATAGAGCAATAGCAACAATCCAATCTAAAGAATAAAAAGGAAAAATGTTAAAAATATACAACAGAGTCTCAAAGACATTTATGAAAATATCAGATCAGCTAGCATATGTATTACTGGAGTTGCAGAATGAGAAGAAAGAGAATGGGACAGAAAATATATTTAAAGAAATAATAGTCAAAGATGGCAAAGAGCATTGATTTATAAATCCATGAAGACTAACAAATGTTGAGTGGAATAAATGTTAGGTTGTTTTACCATTAATTTTGTACCAATCTAATAAAAAGAAAACTATACCTGGTCACATTGTGGTCAAACTGCTACATGCCAAAGATAAAGAGAAAATCTTAAAAGCATCCAGAGAAAAAAATGCAACACATCACATATAAGGGAAAAAAATATGTACAAACATAAGGTAGCATTCTCATCAGAAATATTGCAGGCAAGAAAATGGAAGTCCATCTTCAAAGCGCTAAAGGGAAAGAATGTTGTATTTGTTGAAATGATCCTTCAAAATTAAAGATGAAATAAATTCTTTTTTTATAAATAAAATTCGAGCGATGTCAGTAGCAGACTGTTCTAGCAGTCCTTTAGGAGGAAGGAAAATGATGGCAAATAGTATGTGTGCATGTGTGTGTATATACATGGTGTGGGTTGTGTATAAATTTACACACACAAATGCACGACACATACCAGAAATGCTGATCCTAAGAAACAGAAGATTTTATATTAATACCATGCAAAACAGAGCTTAGGAAAAGAAGTAAGACTAAAACTAAGAACATTTCACAATAATAAAGATATCAATACCTCAGGAAGACCTCACAATTTTAAAAGTGTGTTTGCCTAATAATAGAGCTTCGAAATGCAGGAAGTAAAAACTTTCAGAGCAAAAGGGACAAACAGACAAATTGCAACATGCTAAGGGCTGAAAGTAGACGTGAAGTTGCATTAGTGACTGAGATGCTCAAGGAGACCTCAGCCACGGGCACCAGCATGCCGCAGGTTCCCCCATCAGCATAGATTCTGTTCCTTCCCTTGCTCTTGATTGGAGACATATTCTTCACCGAGCACCTTAGGTTTCTCACGTGCACCTGAACGTACCATCTGTCTGCAGTCTCCAAAGGCCCCACGAATGGAATCCAGGTGCAGTGCTCATCCAAGCTTTATCACAAGAAGCTGAGGCCAGAACTGTCTCTGACTCATTCAAAGCCCCTTAGCTGGGCTGTGGAAAATTCATAACTGGAAGTTGTGCCTTACCTTCCAAAGCTTAATATTCTTTACACTTGACTTTTAATGTTCTGGGTATATTTTCCTCCCCCAGATGCTTAACTCCGAGCCCATTGACCTGAACTGCATGATTAGATTTTTTCAAAATGATAACATATTCTACATTGATATGAGACAACACAGAGGAATGCAAGTTTGTGATTAGAAGAGGGAAATTGTCTCATTTCTGGTGTTTTGTTCTCATTGTGAACCTGAACAAATGGAATGCTGAATGGAATCGCGAACTCCAAGGAGTATGGGTTATTGACTTGACTCGTGTGAACTCTTAGGAGTGTGGGTTATTGACCTGACTCATGTGTTGTTATTCACCTACTTGTTGGAAAGGTGTATCCCTTGGGTCCAAGGTGGTGTCGGGGGATGCTGAGTCATCCAACCTTGGCATCACGCCTGTGCGTGGTTCCTCCCACAGGCCAGGCTCCTGTGCTTTGCTTTGTCACTAGCGCGGTTCAGGAGTCAGCTCTCCGAGGAGTGACCTCTGCCCTCCCCACCCTAATCCACATCTGCTGGCCTTGGGTTCATCCTAGGCATAGCAGAATTTTTAGACACTCCACTCCATCCAAGCCTCTGATGTCTCTCCAAGGTCAGTGTCACCTGCGCTCCCTGGGGCTGAGGAACAAAGGCCCCTCCCTTGATCCCGGGCCATTCTAAAGAATCAAAAGTCAGGGGCCCTGCAGTGGACGAATGGTACCCCAACAAAGATGTGCCACGTCCTGACCCCCAACCCTGGGCTTCAGGATGTGGTCTCACTTGGAAGCAGAGTCTGTGCAAGTGTAATTCAGCTCAGGGCCTAGAGGTGGCACCATCTTGGATTTAGGGCAAACCCCCAGGATCCAATGACTATGTCCTCATATGAAAGAGGCAGGACGAGATTTGAGACCCACAGACATGGAGGAAGGACGGCCATGCAGAGACAGAGGCAAGGACCAGAGCGATGTGCCTAGGGAGAGCCAGGAGCCACCAGAAGCTAGGGGGGAGGCAGGGTACGGGGTCTCTTTCACAGCCTCGGAAGGGGCCTTCAGACCCGTGAGAAAATGTGTTTATGTTTTTTAACCAAGTGTCAAGTATTTTGCTATGGCAGGCACAGAAATGAATGCAGGCGCCACCCTCATCCTGGGATGGAGATTCCAGCCCTTCGGCTCCCCTGGATTGCATTTCTTACCCCACCCCTTAGGCAGGGGCAGCTCCTGGTACCCTGGTTGCACTCTGCATCCCAAACACTGCCTGTTTTCTTCAAAAATGAGTGCCCATGTCTCAAGCAAACAAAAAACACAGGCACAGGCCCAGCCACGGTGCCCCTCTTCATTCCCCCCCTGGTTGTTGGCATCCAGTGTGGCTGCCCTGAAGGGGCAGGGGCAGGCAGGGCTTGGTGGCCTTGGGCGGTCTGGCCTTGTTGTGCGGTTTCTGCAAATGGGAGGATAAGCTGGCAGGGTCTTGACATGGCTGGCCTGGACACCCTGGCCTCAACTGTAATCTGGGCTCTGTGACCGCCTTGCTGGGCGGCCCTGGGTCACTCGTCACTCACTGCCTGGGTCATTCGTTTCCTCTAGTGTCAAATGTGAGGCTTGGGTTCCTCCCCACTGTGGCACAGTGTGGCTCGTTGTCAGCTGTGCCCACTGACCTGGAAAGCTCTTGTTGGAATAAACACTGTGCAAAGCACTTCTAGAATCAAAAGACCAGGAAGTGCTGAGAAAGCATGGGCTACCTGTCTAGCACTGACTTCATCAAGAAATGGAAAGCCGTGTCAGAAGGGAACCAGCAGAAACTGGAAGGGGAGGCTCTCCGTCATGTCACTCCGAGCACCAGGAGGAGGAGCAACTCCGGGATGCTACAGGGACACACGGGCCTCACATACAGCATCCCATGCTGACTGCCATCTGTGTATAAGACCCCAGGCTCAGCTCCATGGAGAACTCTGAGACCACAGACAGAGCCCACCCTGCACAGCCCCTGTCCTGCAGGGAGATGATGTGTGTCCCAGAATTGTTCATACAAAGGGATTCAGAGGCCTGCAGTTGGGGCAGTGTGCCATGGGAGGCGAAGGTGGGCAGTCAGTTGTGGGAAGGCTTGGGGGAGCAGTTGCAACTCTGGTGAGCCCTCAGAAAAACGTGCTGCTTACAGTGAGGAGCAGTGACCTGCTGTGGCCGCCCCTGCCCCCTGTTACCTTCAGCAGTGACTAGAAATGCTCAGGAAGGCCATGCTTCCAGAATGAAGTCAGCTCCAGTGTTTTATTTCCTCTCCCGGAGGTGTCTACCTTGGTTTACCTTCCATAGTTCAGCATCAGTGAGCTGCTCTGACACATCTGAGAGTGTCTTTATCCTAATGTCTGGCATCACCAGCTTCCAGAGGTGCTTTTGTTTTTGATGGGCATGAGTAGTTCAGCATTATTTCCAGCTCTGTGACTTCCGGGGCCAAGGCAGCCTCATGGCTTCTACCTTTGAAGACAGAACACATGACCTTGAGCTTGCTTTGACCAATGAGGTGTAAGCTGAAGTGACCTGCGTCACTTACCAAAAGGAACAGTAAGAGCCAGTGGCCAATTTTCCATGTTCCCCCTTTCTGCCTGGTCCACTGGGAAGCACCAAGGAGGGGCCTCCCTCAGCCTCTGGACGAGGATGACGTAGAGTGGAAGCTGCGTCTGGTCCTCCGTGGGCTTGGCGGAGAGAGCGGCAACCCCTTGCTGTTCTGTGCCCTTGACGCCTTTGGGGCTTGCGATGACTGCTTCAGGGACGGCCAGTTCTTGCGTAGCTCCTCAGAGATGTGAAAACCAGTAAATGTCTTCACGGTTTGGCAAGACTGGCCAAGCTAGTGTGAAATATTAATTTCCAAGATATAATCGACAGACCAAGTGTTAAGTGGGAGTCTAGATTACTTTACATTTAGAAAGAGTAAAACATAACTTTCAGCACTTACAGAAACTGGAAAGAAGAAGCATTTTCTGCAAGGTGGTGAAACATGAACAGCTCCTCCATGAGCTCTGCAGATCTGTGTCTGACGCTGTCCTGGTTCACAGGACAGTGAAGGAAGGAGCCCCCTTGCCTGTTTAGAATAAAGAGGTGGGCAGCTGAACTCTAATCACCAGCATTTACAAGGTGGTTAAATCCAGGAACAGAGTTTCCAAAATTATAAAACTGTTGGCTTGGATCATCTGAACACTTTTTTTCCTTTCTACATAATAGCTACACTGGTGCAGGACTGCATTGCTGAGATTCTGCCATCTCAAAGGTGGTGGGAGGCGAAGGTGTTTTTATTTGCCGTTTCCTTCTTCTTGACTAATTAAAATACTAAATATAAGACAGCTTGGGCACATTGTCCAAGTTCAAAATACTCTCCAAATTCACCCATCCTCTTCCCCAAATGCCACAACTTTCAAAAACAAGAGAGAGAACCCTGCCCAAGGCTGGCCAATGAGCCTGTGTGAGGTGAAGGAACAGCGCGGATGGCACTGTGGACCCCTCTGTGGGTTTCCACGCAGGCAGCAGATTGTATGTGCCCTTCCTGTTTGCCATGGTGCTCACTATACGTTCAAATACACAGCACTGGCCAGGCCCAGTGGCTCATGCCTGTAATCTCAGCACTTTGGGGGGCCAAGGTGGGAGGATCACTTGAGTCCAGGAGTTTCAGAGCAGCCTGGGTAACATAGGGAGATTCTGTCTCTACAAAAAATACCAAAATTGGCCAGGCACAGTGGTGCATGCCTGTGGCCCCACGTACTGGGGAGGCTGAGATGGGAGGATCACCTGAGCCTAGGGAAGTCAAGGATGCAGTGAGCCGTGGTCGCACCACTGCACTCAAGCCTGGGTGACAACAAAGAGGAATTGTCTAACTAAGATTTGGCTTGAAACATTAGTGAACGTCATCCATTGGAGACACCATCAGTTCTAATTTGAGCACGCTGACGGGTCCTGTGGGGGGATCTGGCTTTCCTGGAGTTCCTCTTTTCCACTAAAGGTGTACCATACAACAGGGGCATCAAGGAAAGGAAGCAGTGGATGCATCTTTAGTTTTAATTTTTATGGCTCTATTGAGGTCTCCCTGTTAAGTACCAGATGATCCTGGGACTTAGAGTCTCTTCTTGGTATATAACAAGAAACATTTTCTTTATCCCAACGTGGGTCTTTTCTGACCATGCTTGATGACCCGTTCTGGTCAACACTGATCTGTGCTGGAATACACCCTTTGTCTTTTTCAGGAATAATTGACTTAGTAGCAACGGCTATTGATGTTCCTAGTATTCATCTGTATCCAGATGACAGAAATCTTTACTTTTCCGGGTAAGCATTGACTAGACCAATCTGCTTTATGAGACACTGTGAGTGGGGCCACACCCATCACCTGTCATTTGGAAGGACTTGAACTTCAACTTTACTTGCTTCCACTGCAGATGACGTGTGGCATGCTGGAATTTTTTTCTTTTTAAGGAGATTTTGATTCTGATTTTTTTTTTTCCTACACATTTCTCTCTGTTCATCAGGAGGATACGATTCTGGAAGTTTCTCCCAAATTGGCAGCTCTTTTAAAGATAGCCATTGCTCACTGCCGATGGGTCTGGATGAGCAGCTTGTCTGGGCATCCTACTGGACCACAGGATAATGAGTTGGCCTCATCCTCAAGGCCAACTGTGCAGAACCATGGCGACGCTTTGCTGGCTGGTTTATAAACCAGTGAAGTGGCATAAAGCTGGCACCAGAAAACAGGTGGTTGACTGGTATTTGTTTTTTAAATGTGTCCAGAATTAATTGGCTTATATATCGGTTGGCAGTGGGTCCTACGAGATGCTGTAAGACACAGCATTGAAAAATGACTCCCCCACTGTGCCTTCTGAACACAGACAGCAAATATTTGTGTATTCAATGGATTTGCAGCTCATAATCTTCTATTAAACTGCGTATCTCAATCCCATCTGGAAAGTTCAAAAGAAAACTATTTCCCAATTATATGCTCAGCTGATTGTTCTTTGTTGTTATTGTTTCATAGATGGGGCTTTTGTGACAATCGTCAGCTTGTTTACAAATGTTTTTAATTAAAGCCGAGAGACGCTGGGAATCGGGTCCTGGGATAAACAGCTCACCACTTAAAAGGCTATTCCTCAAATGTTTGATAGCACAGGAGTCATTCTGGTAAATTCTATTCTTGTAGGGGTGAGGAGAAGGGAGAAAGGAGGAAAGGAAAACAGAGAGGGAGGGAAGCAGAGAGGGGAGAGGAGGACAGCCCAGGGGGCACACAGGGGTCTGGGAGGTGGGAGGGGGCCTGGGAGGTGGGAGGGGGGGCTGGGAGGTGAGGGGGTCTGGGAGGTGGGAGTGGCCGGCAGGTGGGAGGGGCCGGCAGGTGGGAGGGGCCAGAGCCTGCTGCAGTGGAGCCCCGGCCTTGACATTCACACAGACACAATCAGCACACGTTGGCAAAGCTGCAGCCTGTGTTTTCATCCAAATCCACAGCCCGAAAGGAAATGACTTTCCGGCTCGTGGACTGAGCAAGGGAAGCTGTTTACCAGTTTCTCTGCCTGCTGGCAGCTTGTTCTGGGTTCAGCTGGTCCAGACCCTGGCCTGTGTCCGTGGGAACTCTGGATGGAGGAGGCTGCAGACGCATCTAACATGATGCGTCTCATCTTGGCCGGGCCAGTGCTGTGGACAAGAGGAGCTCCATGTCTGCCCTGGAATCTATCCTTCTTCTGGACAGAGCCTTGCCCGGTTGACCCCGTCATCTGCCAGCCTGGTGATCCTCATCTGCTCAGCATTTGGTCAATTCTCCACTCTCTGTATGAGCACAGGGGTTGGTGGATGATTTAAATATTCTGTTTGGCTTCAGATGCGGCTAGTGGTTCCACTGGGTGCTCTTGCAGGCAGACTGAGTTTCAGCTCATATTAAAGCTGGCTTCACTCTCTGGCCTGAAAGAGAGGGACAAGGGCCAGAGGTACACAGGTAGAAGGAGAACCAGGCTCGGATGGCAGAGGAAAGTGGGAAGAGGCAGTGCGGCAGGCTTTCCTGAGATGTCTTTACCAGCATGTGCGCCTTGCGCTTGCCAGGGACACAGCAGACCCTGGGTCTCTCATCGCCCTCCCTTATCTTGCTGGAACTATCTTCACACACACCACCAGAGAAGCGTGCCAGGGTCCTCACCTTCCTGGAGGTCAACATCTTCTGCAGCTCTGGTGCTGGAAAAGATCCCAGGAGCACAGTCAGGGCTCAGCGTAGACAGAGCAGACACAGCACGTCAGTGAGTTTCCTTCATAGCCTGCCCTTGGCTGAAACAGACACTGCACACGTTCAAGACAGCGGGCAGACGGTGACAGGCAGGCTACACACAGAGCCTTGGCTCCGGGAGCACTGCTCGCTCCACACCGGCATCACCCTCTCAGATCCCTTTAGCTGTGGCGATATTGGGTGCTTATTTTCTGCTCTCAGATGTAAATCATACTTGTTATATGAGCAGCAGACATTAGAGAAATACAGAGTAATGAAAGACCTTCCCTGAAGTGAACAGAGCCTGAAATGCCTTCCCTTAAGTGCTGATTCTTCAAAGCATAGTCTCTCTCTATACGACACACGTGCCATGCACTTTTCATTTATTTATTTCTTTATTTTGGAGATGAAGTCTCACTCTGTCGCCCACGCTGGAGTGCAGTGGTGCGATCTAGGCTCACTGCAACCTCCCCCTCTTGGGTTCAATCAATCCTCTTGCCTCAGCCTCCCGAGTAGCTGGGACTGCAGGTGCGGCCCACCACACTCGGCTAAGTTTTTTTTTTGTATTATTTTGGTAGAGACGGGGTTTCATCATATTGACCAGGCTTGTCTCGAACTCCTGACCTCATGATCTGCCCGCCTCAGCCTCCCAAAGTGTTGGGATTACAGGCATGAGCCATTTCGCCCAGCCTGCACTTTTTATTTCTATATAGTACACTGTGACATGTTTCATACTTAATCATAAAATACTGTGTGTAAGGGTCTGCATCCTTCTGGAAAGAATTTCCACCAGTCCATAGCCCATGGGAGGTATGGAGGCTGCCCCGGCCCACACCTGTGGGTGAGGCTGGCTGTGGGTTCCATGACGCTGGCCTGTGTCCTGTGGGTGTCCTGCTCTGAGAAACATCTCTCCTCACCAGGTGGTCATAGGTCCCAGAGGTCAGTTGTGTTGTCATTTTTCAAGGAAAGGCGCTGTCCTGGAAGGGTGAAGAGTGGTCCTTCTTTCCTGGGATAGAGGGGGGGTGGATGGGGGGATCCAGCCCAGGGCCGGGATGGGGTGGCAACAGAGGGCCCAGGGAGAAGGCTCACACCCTGTGCCTGAGCAGGCAAGAAGCCCGGGGACATGGAGCCACTGGCAGAGTCTGGCCTGGTATAGCATCCCTGAGAGGACCTTATACCTGTACCGGGCAGGGTAGCTGCAGGCAGGGGCTCGAGGACCCGGATGCTGGAATCAGAAGGCAGTCTGGGCCCTGGAGAGGAAGGGCTCCTCCAAGCGTCCCTGGAGAGGATGGTGAGAGTTGCACATGGACCTCTGCCCTCCAGGAGTGGTTTGGAGACAAAATGCCAATTTGCCAGATCCCTGGAGACCTGGCCAGTGTGTCCTGGAAAGCCATGGTTCTGTGTTCCTTAGAGTGATAGAAATGAACCTGCCACAGATCAGCCCTTAGACGCTCCCCTGAAGAAGGCTTCCCGAGGTGGCCTAGCTGGCCCTGGGCCTTGGAGCTGGGATTCGAGGGGCAGCTACTCAGGCTGGGGCTGAAGGGAAGCTGAGGGTGGAGGAGCGGAGGGCAGGGCCCATGGAGGGGGCAGAGTCTGAGGGGCCTCCCAGGCCAGGGGGATCAGAGGCCCCTGCAGGCCCTGAAGGAAAGGGCGATGGACCAGAGCGTGCTTGGTGCATGTGATCCCAGGTAGACCGGGGGCAACCAGACACACCTGCTGGACGCCCTGGAAGCGAGGACAGGGCGGCGATGGGATGGATGGCAGCTCCTCTCCCGCGGCAGCACCACCCAGGCGGGGGCTCCATTTTGCAGCTGATCAAGAGGCAGGGCGGTGCGCGTTGGCCGAGTCTGAGCTCATGGCCAGGCCGAGGGCAGTTTCTGGGCCTCTCTGAGCAGAGGACGGCGGAAGAGTCCCCGGCTGCACTCACTGTCCCTCCTGCCCACATGCTGGGCTGTGCCTTCAGTCACCCATGGAGATAGATCCCCTGTGGGCAACCTGAAGCCAGCCCGTAGGATCCTAGTGTTTCCATAGCAACCAGCCTACTTCAGAGTGGAAAGGAGCAAGGCTGGGAAGACGAACAAAAGACACAGCAGAGCTGGGTGGGCACAGGTGCTATGATGGGGCCTAAATTGCCCCCAGGCCCTTCACAGATGCCTCTTGCCATGGGCTGCGACACCTAGAATAATGCTTGGAGCCCTTATCTGAATACTCAGCTGCTGCTCTCAGAGGGCCCTAGGCTGTCCACCCAGTAACTCCTAGACTGTACAAGTCATTTTTACAAGACACTTTGATAAATGTTCTTACATAGAAAATTAGTCAAGGGGAGCGGGGCAAGCAAGGAAGAAGATAGGGAGGCAGAAAATGCAGTGCCTGGAGCACATTTCCAAGCAAAACGGAGAGGTGGGCAGGGGACAGGAAAGCCCCGAGTGCCCCAGACCAGGGGCGAGGATCAGGGCTTTCCAGGGTTCCTTGGACTTGGGGCTCACCCCACTAAAGACTGCTGTGTACAGGGCCCTGAACCCCTCCTGGTAAATGCCCTTTGCAGTTCTCAGGCCCTTCTGCAGCTGCTCTGGGGCTGAGGACTCTGATTCACTGACATGAAGGGAACATAGCTAGGCGACCACAGAGCACTTCCCTTCCTTCTAACATGCACCAAGGAAGCGCTCAAAGTCTTATGCCTAAGAGCAGATCCCTAGGGGCAGAAAATGTTATATGTGAGAAAGACTTTTTTTTCCCCCAGAATCAAGAGACAGATTCCTGAAATTCTTCCTTGCCCTAAGGCTTGGCTCATGGGTACTGTGGAAGGTGCAAGGTGGCCCTCTTGTCCAGGCTGCAGAGAGGCTGGTCCATCCCAGCCTCAGGCAATGGTGTTTTACTCTGACAATTCAGAGCACCCATTGATCCGAGGAGGCCTGTGAGGCCGGTGCTGGGCGTGGCTTTTCTGGTCCCATTAGGAAACCCCTGGAAAGGCTGGTGATCTTGGTCTCAGAGGCGAAAGGTCTGACTCACTTTGTCCTCACAGCAGCATGAGGCCAGGCCAGACAATCCCTATATCTGAGCATTCAGATCAGACATCCCTGCACCCATGAGTGCCAGCCACAAAGGGCAGAACATCTGTTATAAACATTAAAAAAGCCACCATGTGCACAGGAAAACCGCCCCAGGATGCAGGGGTGTGCTCTGAAGCCATCACTCACAGCTTCATCGGAGACGTTCTGCCTAATCATTTACTGGGGAGGAGGAGACACTTCGCTTTGCAAAAATCACGCCGTAAGATTTTTTATTGAGCAATCTTCTGCTTCTCAGAATATCAGAAGCCTGAAGATGGCTGAAAAGCGAGGCTCAGGAATGTCTGAAATAATAAATTGATTTTTTTATCTCGCTTGATTCCAAACCGCCGTGAGTCACATATTCTCCAGGTATCCCATAAGTAACAAAATATAACCACCCTTTCCTCGGGGGACTGCTAACACAGCCCGTCCACCACGGCTGGGAGGGAGGGGTGGATTAGCCCCTGTCTGTGAACCAGCTCCTGGCTCCGCCCTGCTCTGCTGGCCCAGGGCACCCCGACTGCCGAGGAAGACCTTCCCTCTCCAAAACAAGATAGTTCAGTTGAGAAGGCAACAGCCAATCCATCATTTCTCGAAAGACACAAAAGGAGTCGATTGATTGATGTTTTCACTTCTGATCCAGACACCTTGGTGTGGAGTGGACAGCCTGCTCTGGGGAGGAACCCACGGCGCTCCCCCTGACACCTGCTTGTGCGGAGGAGAAGGACTGGCCTGGGATGAATGCGTTTCTGGTGAAATGCTCCAGCGCTCCTGGTGCGTGTCAGTTGTACCCACTCTGGCTTCTCTAAGATTCTTCAAAATGTATTTATCAACGCCAGGCACAGCAGCTTGATGTGCAATTAACAGCTTCAGGGTGATGAGCATGGGATGAGAGGAAAATTGAATTCCTGTCCAGGAGTGGTCAGTGGACTCGCCTTCTTCTGGGGAGGTCACGGAATGGACTTCCTAAGTGGGATGGGCAGCATCCTCTTATGAAACATTGTCAGCCCCTCATCATCCCCAGGGCTGTGGAAGGGGCCCATCATGGAGGAGGAGGGAAAGATCCCCTGTGGATCCCAGCACGGGGTCCACTCCAGGAGCTCCTTTCCATTCAGGGCCCCCGCGGCCCAGGGTCGGGGGTGATGGAGGGGGAGCAGGGGAGCCCAGGGAGGTGCAGGTAGGGGCCGTGTGGACGTGGTCTTGTAAGGAGTGGAAGGAAGGGGCTCTCAGAGTCACTCAAAGGTGGCCCATGCTCTGCCATCCTCTCCTCTCCTCGTGGGGGAGCAGAGCCAGGAAGGACATGGAGGGTGGATGGACGAGGCGTGTTCCCCAGGATGCCAGACCTTCCTCTGCGGACGTTTACAAGCATTCAGTGGGGAGGGTTTGAAGAGCACAGGTGCTCGGAACAGTCCCAAGGAAGGCAAGTGGGAACACTGTGATCTCTCTACTTATGTTAGCCAGGACAAGCAGAAAAAATACGTGTGGAGTTCTGGTGGCGTTTATGCTGATGTAAGGACTCAGACACGTAAACAGGTTCAGGAGAATCATGAATCCCCCAGGTCATGGCTCCCCCACAGGCACCCACCTCCACCCTCCGCCTGAAAGGCCCACGCCCCTCCCTTTCATCTTGTAAGCTCCATGCCACTGAGAACCGGATAAACTGTCCCCTTTTAAATCAACGTTTGTTTGATGCTACTTGCCCCCATCCTAACCCACACCAAAGGGGTGATGCCACATCTCTCTGCTCCCCCACTATGGCAAGTCACTGAAGACGGCTTTCCACAGTCACTGCCTCCACTTCCTCACCCCTCATTCTTGCCTCAGCTGGCTGCAATCCAGGCTCCTCTTGTCTTTGGCATGACATGTGCCAAGGTCACCGGCACACCGTGGGTTCCCAATGCGGTGAGCCTCAGCATCCAGCTCTCCTCAGCAGCGGTCTTCACGGCTGACCTGTCCCTCACAGATGCTCTTTCCGATCTTGGCTTCTGGGACATTACATAAACACCACTGTTATTCTCACTTTCTTTTCTAACCAACCAGAGTAGAAACTCTCACACTAACAGGGTAGCAGGCAGAGTACTCGAGTAGGGTCTTGCCTAAATGGTGGGACTGATTACTTTTGACCAAAGGCTGTTCTGGCCCCAACTGAGAAACCTTAAAAGCTAGACCTGAAAGGACCCCACTGTTTCTAAGTAACCAAACTGCATCCCAGAACATGACTCAAAAATATCAGCGCTCTATAAGGTTAATTTTACAACACCTAGCATATCATCAAACATGAAGAGGCAAAGAAACAGGAAACCCCAACCTACAATAGAGAATAAATCAATCAGCCAAAACTGACACAGAAGATAGAATAGATAAAAATATTAAAACAGTTATAATTATGTTCCATGTTTGAAAAGCCAAAGGAAAGATTAAATATGTTAGACTCATTGAATATATAAAAAGATTCAAGCCTGACTTCTGGAGATTAAAACTACAATCTCAGAGGTTCAAATCATCCTTGATGCAATTGCTGGTAGATTGGGCGTTGCCAACAAACAGATTTGTTAGCATGAAGACAAAGCAGCTACCGCAATGAAGAAGGCAGAGAGTGAGAGAAAAACAACGGTGAAGAAAGCATGAGTGAGCTGTGCTTCCGTAGTTTCATAAGCCGGATATGCGGGATCGGATACCACAAAGGGAGAGGGAGAAGGGGGCAGAAATAACATTTTTAGAAATAGTCAAAACCTTCACAACATTGATGTATACTGTAAACCCCTACATCCAAGAAGCTGAATGAATCCCAAGCACAGCAAACATGAAGAGAACCACACCCAAACTCAGTGTAGGCAACTTGTTCAAAATCAGTCATAAAGAGAAAAATCTTAAAAGCATTCAGAGAAGAACACGTATTGCCTATGTAAGAGCAAAGATAATAGTGATGGAAATTTTTTGTTGGAAATACTGTAAGGTGGAAAACAGAGAGCCAGCAACTTTGACTTGTTGCAAGTAAGGAGATTAGGGGGCAGGGGGGCAGGGGGCGGGAACCTGTCAGCCAGGAATTCTATACCCAGTGAAAGCAGTCAGATGCCAGAGACTCTTAGAAGACACTGAGCATAGCTTGGGTCAGTCTGCCTGTCTGCCTATCCATCTATTCATCCATCCATTCATCTTCTATCTACCTATTCATCTATCTATCTATCTATCTCTATCTATGTATCTATCTATCTACATAACTATTCATCTATCTACTCATCCTGTCTGTCTATCTATCTATCTACATACCTATTCATCTATCTATCTATCTATCTATCTATCTATCTATCTATCTACATACCTATTCATCTATCTACTCATCCTGTCTATCTATCTACATATCTATTCTATCTATCTATCTATCTATCTATCTATCTATCTATCTACATACCTATTCATCTATCTACCCATCCTGTCTATCTATCTATCTATCTATCTACACACCTATTCATCTATCTATCTATCTACATATCCATTCATCTATCTATCTACATACCTATTCATCTATCTACCCATCTTGTCTGTCTATCTATTGATCTACCTACCTACCTGTCTGTCTACCTATTCATCTATCTACCTATCTACCCATCCATCCACTCATCTCTCTCTCTCTATCTGTCTGTCTCTCTACCTATCTATCTCTATCTATCTCTCTATCCATCCATCCCCCTCCTCTATCCATCTACCTACTTACCTATCTACCTACCCTACTATTATTATGCCACAGGAACCCACTAAAAGCTTTACAACAGGAAAGTGATATATGACTTATGTTTGTAGTTCAGGTTTGTGAGACTAAATTCTTTTAGCTTTTTTGTATATCTTTTCAGACATGTCTTTATTGTTTCTTTATTTTTAAAACATACGATTTTCTTGTGTATTCTGCTTAAAAAGAAGTCACACTGTCAAATAATTTTGGAGAGAAGTGCATTCTATACATTTTTCTTGAATCTTTATGTTTAATAGCTCTGTGAATGCTTGAAGTATAGAAAAGTCATTATCTTAAAATATATATGTGTATACATATACATATGTATGTATATATATAAAAATATATACATATATGTGTATATGTAAAAATATATACATATATGTATATACATAAAAATATATGCATATATGTATATATATAAAAATATATACATATATATGCATGTGTGTATATACATATATATGTGTGTGTGTGTGTGTGTGTGTGTGTGTGTGTGTATGTGTATATATATTTTTTGAGACAGAATCTCACTTGTTGCCAAGGCTGGAGTGCAGTGGTGCAATCTCGGCTCACTGCAACCTCTGCCTCCCGGGTTCAAGTGATTCTTCTGTCTCAGCCTTCCAAGTAGCTGGGACTACAGGTACCTGCACCATACCCAGTTAATTTTTGTATTTTTAATAAAGATGGGGTTTCACCATGTTGACAAGGCTGGTCTCAAACTCCTGACCTCAGGGTGATCCATCCACCTCTGCCTTCTAAAGTGCTGGGATTACAGGGGTGAACTACCATACCCAGCCAAAATGTATTTTTAATTTGGTATGTATTTTAATTAAGAACTTAGTTTCTTAATGTGGGAAGTCTTTTCTTGTCCTCTGGTCTCATCTTATTTAGAGAACTAATGGTACTATTGTGCAGTATCTGGATTTAGGTTACCCACATATCTAGTTATGAGTTCCCCCAAGGTAGGTAGTGGGTCTCCTTTATACTCTGAATTACTAAACTGGAATTGGAGCACATTTTATACTCTAAAAATGTTTATAATACTAATGCATTTAGTTTCCTATTGAGATGACCTTATGTTTTTGTGTTGAGATAACAATGTAATGTAATAAGGACTATTAACAAATTCCAGTTTTCTTGGGATAAATTTCATATCCTAAATATAAAGTGTCATGCAATCATTCAAACATTCATCAAATGTCTATGATGTGGCAGAACTCCTCTCATGTTGAGAAATACAGTAGCAATTGGGCAACATTGCTAGAGATTACTGGGAAAAGACACACAATAAACAGGTAAGTAGAATTTCAGAATAGTGATAAGTTACGTGAAACAAATATAATAGGTAAGGAGATGGAGAATGAATGAGGATTGGTGACAGTTTTACTTAAAACTAAAACTATTGAAGAAATGAATTCTTAAGAACCCAGTGGGGTTCTTCCCTTCTCTCCAATATCACCTCCACTCACAACTTTACCCCCACCGACTTCACCACCAAGAAAATCTTTGCCATGTCTGTGAGATATTATTGATCACAGTTCATTTCTCCCTCTGCCCAATCACCCTCCTCTCCCCTTTACAGATTATGATTCCTGATAAAATCTTTCAACCTAATCTCCACTTTAGCTCCCACTTCCAAAAAACCCAGCCTGTGATACTATGCACAATAAATAGCATCTACCAAAAATTATATGAAAATATTATATTTACAGATTAAAAGTGCTCCTTTTTCAGTCAGAAGTAAGAGTGGTTGTCATCACTGGATGCTATTTAAAATTATATTACAGCTTCCAGAGGGAATAGTAAGATAATAAAAATAAATTAAAGTATAAATCATAAAAGGGTGAAATAAAACTGTCAACATATCAGACATAAGAGATTCTGTAGAAAAAGTTTTCATGTGAATAGGAGAGTTCAATGAGGTTGCTGGAAACAAGATAAAACACAAAGATCAAAGCTCTCCTAGGTACAGAAACATCAATTAGAATCATACTGTATTTTTTAAAAACTGGTGGAAAAAAAGGCAAAGGATATGTATAGAAAATCAGTGTGAAAGGAAATCCAAAGTACCAGGAATGTGATATGATTCTCAACCTCACTAGGAATCAGAGAAAAATAAAATTAAAACCAAAAGCAGCAGAGTGACTCAGACTGACAGATTCAAAATTCAGAAGGTGTCACATGTTGATAAAACTGTAAAGCAATGATGATGATTGAGGCTCAAATTTGTGTACCAATTGGGCAAAATCTAATAAAATTAAAGATTCAAATACCTTCCAGCTACAATTTTACTTTTAGACATATATTCACAAAAAAATTCAGATCTATATCAGACACTCCTATAGAGAGATACTTAGAGCATCATCGTATAAAGCAAAAGGGGGTACAATTTCAGTGTTTATGAGCAAGGTGAAAATGTATTTCCATGTGTTGAAATACCATCTAGTATTTAAATAAATGAGCTGCATGTGCCAACCTGAAAAACTTAAAATTTAACCAGGATGTCAGGATAATGAGTACCATGGATCCTCTCTTCCAAGAAGCAACAATTTAACTGCTGAAAATTACAAAACAAAACCGAAACAATGTCATTAATATCTCTGTAAATTGTCTCAAGAGCATACAGCAAATGGAGAAACATCATTTCGTGAAAATCTAGTAAGTCTCAGTGAGAGAGAGAGGCCATGGCATTTACGTTATGCTTGCATCTAGCTCTTCCCTCTTTCCCCAGTTAAGCAGGACTGAAGTTCTACTCTAAGTCTCTATAAACAAGAAGACAGGGAGGAAAGAAGAGACATTACTACTGACCTTAGGGCACCAGAAAAGATGATAATAAATTAAAAAAAAAAAAACTCTGTCAATAAATTAGATGACTTAGATGAAATGGACACATTCCTAGTAGGATTATCAATTTTCTCACAAACTCTTCCAAAAAGTAGAAAATCAAAACCACTTCCCAAGTGACTTTATAAGGCCAGTATTATCCTGATACCAAAACCAGACAAACATTTGGCAAGAAATAAAAAATACTGAACAAGGCTGGGTGTGGTGTCTCACACCTGTAATCCCAGCACTTTGGGAGGCCAAGGCAGACGGATCATGAGGTCAGGAGTTCAAGACCAGCTCCACCAACATGGTGAAACCCTGTCTCTACCAAAAAAAAAAAAACAACAACAACAAAAATTAGCCGGGCGTGGTGGCACTCACCTGTAATCCCAGCTACTCAGGAGGCTGAGGCAGGAGAATTGCTTGAACCCAGGAGGTGAAGGTTGCAGTGAACCGAGATCCTGTCACTGTGCTCCAGCCTGGGTGACAGGGTGTGACTCCATCTCAAAAAAAAAGAAAAATACTGAACAATATGCCTTATGGATAGTGTTGCAAAATCATCAATAAAATAATAGAAAACAAAATCCTGCAACACATAAAAAAGATAATACACCATACTAAATGGAATTTATCCCTGAAATTCAAGGTGGGTTTAGCAACTGAAAATCAATCACTGTAATATTCCATATTAAAAGCATAAAGTATAAAATCCCCATGATCACTTAAATAATGCATAAAATGCATTTCACAAAATGTAATACACATTCATTAAAAAAACCAAAGTATGAATAGAAGGGAATCTCCTCAGCATGATAAAGGACATTTACAAATAAACCACAGATAACATCATAATTTTTGATGAAACACTGAATGCTTGAGCCCCCTAAGGTCAGAAAGAAGACAGAAAAGCCTGCCCTTGCCACTTCTATTCTACTCTATTGTACTGGAGTTTCCAGCCAGGGCAATAATGTAGGAAAACAAAATAAAGTCACCCACATTAAAAATAAAGTAGCAAAATTAGCTCTATTTGCAGACAAACAGGATGACGTTTACTAGAAATTCCAAGGGACCCACAAATAAAATCTATTAGAACTAACAAACAAGTTTAGCAACATTACAGAATATAAGATCAATATACAAAACTCATTGTATTTCTAGTCACTAACGACAAGCAATTAAGAATAAATTTAATGAAACTCAATCTATAACAGAATAAAAATAATAAAATATGGAAATAAATTTAATAAAAAGTGTAATGCTTGTACTCTGAATACTATAAATATTTTTGAAATAAAGATCTAAATAATTGGAGAGACATCTTTTGTTCATGGATCAGAAAGCTTAAAATTAAGGTGGCAATACTCTCCAGATTGTTCTAAAAATACAACATGATCTCTATCAAAATACAAGCTGGCTCTTTTTTGTAGCAATTGTAAAACTTATTTCTATGAAAATGCAAGAGATGCAGAATCACCTTTTTAAGTACTTCACCAAACCATAAGCAACTAAAGAAAAAACAGCCAAATCGAACTTTATTAAAATTAAAAACTTCTATGTTGAAAATAATACCATCAATAAAGCAAAATAACAACCCATGGGATGGGAGAAAACTTGTAAATCGTATCTCTAATGAGGGATTTATATCCAAAATATGTAAAGAACTCTTACAAGCAAATAATTTTAAAATAACATAATTTTTAGCATGGGCATGTAATCTGGATAAATACCTTTCCAAACAAGACAAACAAATGACCGAGAAGCAATTACAAGTTGCTTAGCAACATTAAACATTACAAAGGTGCAAGTTCACGCCACACTTAACACCCATTAGGACAGCTATAATCAGAAAGGCAGAGAGTAACCAGTGTTGGTGAAAACGTGGACAAATTGGAGCTCTCATCTCTCGCTGGTGGGGAATGGAAAAGTTGCCACTACATTCGAAAACATTTTGGCATTTTCTCAATATGTTCAACATAGTTACCATACAAGTCAGCAATTCTGCTAGGAGAGAAAGGAAAACATATGTCCACATAAAGACTTGCATACAAATGTTTATGGAAGCATTATTCACAGAAGCCAAAGGTTAGCTTGGGTGGCCAATAAATACAGGTAGAAATAGTAAATGAAATTTGCAAACACAAAAATACATCAGATAATATTTTATCATATTCCTGTAGTGGATGACGTTAAATAGCATGAAAGTTATGGATTCCTGGGATACCGGCAGAATTCACCGGTAAGAATGTCCATGTCAAGAGCTTAAGCTGATGTCATTCTTTGATCCTATCTCTTGAACTGAATGAAGAAATTTTCCAGTAATGTTTGAACCGTCAAAGGTTAGATGTGTATTTTGTTCTGGATGGAAACTGATTATCCCTTTGACTTCTTATTTGAGGAAGTTTAGTGTGTACTTTTCCCTAAACACACCATGAACAGCTTATTTACCTGACGAAAACAACTACCGTGTGGTTAAGACACCGCATTTGTTTGACCAATTTTATTTTATCTAGAAGTAAATATATAAATGCAATATTGCCACTTTATTTTTGGATAAACATTTTACCAAGATTCTATTTGCACAGACATTTGATACCCAGAGCGTTTACAAATATGCGTTGTGTGTGTCTCCAGCTTCCTCTGGTTGGCCAGCTGTAGGCAGCCCGTAAGGCGGGATGGCCCCCTCCTGAAATTGGAAGTGAACTTGGAACCTCGTGAGCACCGCCATGCTGTCCATCTGTTCCTGCGTGTCCAATATGCGAAGCTTGTCTCTCCAACACACCAGCAAAGTGCCTCATGTCTCATTTCAGAAAAAGGTAAAAGACAGGACACGGATCTTCCAAAAACACATGCCCAGGGCCCAGGTGGCTGAAGAATGAATACTTTGTCATATAAAGAAATAATTTTATGGGTAAATTGCAACCGTATTTCACCAGTTTTGTGTCCAACAGAATCGAGGGGAAAGTTGACAAGTGGAGATCATGGCTTAACGTCTCTTTCCAAGCAACTGCGTGCAGATGGCCCAGTAAATTATTTTTATAGGGCAACTTTTTATTCCACCCCTTTCTATCATTTGCACATGTCTCAGCTGCAGACAAGTATCCATCAAACCCACCCCCTCTGCTGCTAGCAGCTCTGTCTCCCTCACCCTGCACTCTGTAGTGGTTTAACAAACCATGGGCTGAAACCAGGATTTCACATGCCTTCTCTCAGCTTCAGGCTGGCACAGGGGGCCGGGCAGCCTCACTGTGTACCCCGTGGGAGGGCTGCCTGGGCCCAGCCTGCACCTTCTGTGGAGAGTCCACACAGGGGCTTTCTCTGCCCCGTCACGGTCAGGGGTCAGGGCCAGTCCCCCATGCTTTACCATGGCCCCTGTGCCTGCAAGCACAGCGTGGTGGAGGCAGCAGCCCTGGGTTGGCAGAGCTGGGCAGAAGGACCACTTGGCAAATGCATGGAACCCTGGGCCCCACCACTCCTCAGGACCCAGGACAGGGGCAGCTATAGTTCCTCATTTGAACCAGGCCCTGTTGAGAGTGAAGGAGGAGCCATCAAAAATGAGACCAAGGAAACAGCATCCACCAGGCCCGTCTGTGGATCCCAGGCCAGCAGATCCCCCAGTGCAGCAGGGCCTGGCCGTGTCTCCGCCTGCCTTCAGAGGAGCCGTGGTGACCCTCGCATGTGCACCAAGGAGGCTGCCGGGGGAAGTGGACGTCTGCCGTTCCTTGTGACATGACGAAGCCACCCACAGGGCATTACTGCTGAAAGCACCAAGCATTTGTATCCAGGTTTGTGACTTGCGAGGTCAGAACCCCTGCAGGCTCGGGGTCAGGCTGGGATCCTCACTGCTGTGACCACCAAGGGGCCTCGGGCACTCACTGATGGGCAGCCTCCCCTGCATGTCAGGCGCCATGGCAGGGGGCTGTGAGAACCCTCCACAGGGCTTTTGATGGCTCCTAGGTTGTGCTGGTGTCAGGGGGAGAAGGACTTTCATGGGTACACGGGGCTTCTAGAAAGAACATTCTGGCCAGGCGCAGTGGGTCGCATCTGTAATCCCAGCACTTTGGGAGGCTGAGGCGGGTGAATCGCCTGAGGTTGGGAGTTCGAGACCAGCCTGACCAACATGAAGAAACCCTGTCTCTACTAAAAATACAAAATTAGCTGGGCCTGGTGGCACATGCCTATAATCCCAGCTACTCGGAATCCTGAAGCAGGAGAATCATTTGAACCTGAGAAGCGGAGGTTGCAGTGAGCTGAGATCGTGCCATTGCACTCCAGCCTGGGCAAAAAAAAAAAAACAAAAAAAACACACACATTCCAGGAGACATGAAGCTTGGCCTCGTGAGGCCTGGTCCAGAAAACACAAGACAGTGCATCCTCCACATTCTGTGGACTGAGGAAGTGGCCAGGCTTCCAGATCTAGGGCCACCAGCCAGGAGCCAGCTCCAGACAAGAGAATCGAAGGGCGCGGGGCCACCCTTACTCCAGGGCATCACCGGACTGACGGAGCTCAGGCCTCCTGCATGCACTGTGGGACCCTCCATGAGATGTGGGCTCCTCCTGCCCATAGTCTGCTTCGGCCTGGTCTTGTTCCTTTCATAACAGAAGGCTTCACCTCTATGACTGGTCCAGGTGTGGCCGTGTGTGTGTCCTGGGGAGGCCCGTGCCCAGTGTCTCTGCACACCCAGCTCCTGGGTCTATGACTGGTCCAGGTGTGGCCGTGTGTGTGTCCTGGGGAGGCCCGTGCCCAGTGTCTCTGCACACCCAGCTCCTGGGTCTATGACTGGTCCAGGTGTGGCCATGTGTGTGTCCTCGGGAGGCCCGTGCTCAGTGTCTCTGCACACCCAGCTCCTGGGTCTATGACTGGTCCAGGTGTGGCCATGTGTGTGTCCCAGGGAGGCCCGTGCTCAGTGTCTCTGCACACCCAGCTGCTGGGTCTATGACTGGTTCAGGTGTGGCCATGTGTGTGTCCCAGGGAGGCCCGTGCTCAGTGGCTCTGCACACCTACCTCCTGAGTCTCCACTGGGCAGGGGTGCTGGAGTCCCCTGACCAGCAACAGATGCCATTGTCCCTCTCCTCGCGGGCAGGACTGGTGGTCAAGCTCAGGTCCTGGGCTTGGCTACAGAAGGGCAGAAGGCTACAGACCTAAGGGACGCCTCAGGATCTCAGCTCTTTCAGCAGCATGCGTGCAGATAAGGCCTGCAGCCCATGGGTCCCGGTATGGAGGCTCCTGCCCTGGTCATGCTTCCTGAAGGCAGAGGGAGGCACCCGAGGGCCCTCCAGTCCCTAGGCTTTTCCCATACCTTTGTGCAAAAGGGCTGTCCCTTCTAAGATCCCATGTTTTCAAGGATGCCTGTGTGTGTATGAGAGAGAGAGAGAGTGGGACAGCGATAAACCCTCAACCGGACCAGAGCAGGCGACTCCTAACGGGCAGTGTCCACTTTGGAACGAAAGGACCCACATCTAGTCCTTGCATCCCCCACTTCTTCCCCAACCACTGCACTCAGGGGTGTGTTCCCCGTCTCTGTCCCAGCTTGTCCCTTGGCCCTGGGCTACCCTCCACCAATGCTTCAGCCCCAGTGGATGGCAGAGGGGGGGGGGGCCCAGATGGGACCCTATGTCCCCAAGCCTCCTAATTTGCTCCTGCAGCAGTCCTACAGGGGGAGCCCCGGCCTGTGCTGCTGGGAGGAGCAGGCTCAGAGCCAGAGCAGCACAACCCCACAACCCACTTGCTGTGGGGGAGCATGGCTCCCTGTCACTCCTCTTCTCTGGGCTTTGCCAAACTCCACTCTTCTGCAGCTTATAGAGTTCACAGAAGATTCCATTTGAAAAGAAGTCCCTGTGTTGAAGGTGCTTCCACATTCTTTAGTGGTTTCCATCTGTGACTCCCTTTACTGGTGAGAGAAGCAAAACTCAAGAGCAGAGAACATCCTGGTGTCATGAAAGTAGTGTCCGGGGCTAGCATTCAAAGCAGACAACATGGGCCAGGCGGTTGCAGGCTGCAAACAGCACAGTCATCAGGCTGGAAAATCCGTGACGCATCTAAGCAGGGCTGCGGATATTCCGGTTTCAAATCGGGTGTGTGGAGGGCTAGTTTACACACAGTAAGAGTCACCCTTTGGAAGGGTAGGCTCTTCGAGTTTGCACAAATGCACAAGGTTGTGCAGCCACCCCCAAATACCATGAGCAGGATTCTCACTTCCCCACAGCCCGGGACCCTCTGCTGCCCGGCCCTGCCCCCCGCCTGCAGCCCGCCATGCTGATGAACTTCCGTGCAGAATGTCTCACTAAGGGCATCACACACGTGTTTGTGAGCTGTAATCGTGTTACGTCGTGTCGTTTGCTATTTCCTATTGCAGAAGAGTGCTCCACTGTGCAGCCCTGGTGCAGCCTGCTGCCAGGTGAGACTTGGCTTGCTTCCGGGCTCTGGCTATTGTAAACAAAACTGCTGTAAGCCTTCACAAACACGTCTTGTGTGAGTATTTCCTTCATTTCTCCTGTACAAATACGTAAAAGTGCGGTTGATGGATAGTACAAGATATTGATATAGATGTTTAGCAGCTGTACTGAGGTACCGTTTATAGTAAAACTCGCCCATTGTATGAGTACAATTCAACTATATTTTATTTAAATTTTTAGAGCTGTGCAACCATTGCAACAACCTGGATTTAGAACATTTTCACCCCAACAAACTCCCTGCCACCCATTTGCAGCCTAATGCCTCTTCCACCTCCAGCCCTAGGTGAACACGGTCTGCTGTCTGTGCTTATAAACGTGCTGTTCCCCGATAGTTCTTATAAACAGAGTCATACAGGGCGTCGAGCTTCCTTTGCATCCAGCTTCTTCCGTTCAGTGTGCTTTTGAGGTTCATCCATTCTGCAGCGTGTCTCCGCAGTGTCTTCCTTTTTCTCACCAAGTAGCATTCCACGGCGTGGTGTAGCTCATTCATGCTATACACTACCCATTGCTATGGACATTTGGATTGCTGCCTGTGCTGGGCTCTGATGAATAATGCTGTTATGAACACTCATGCACGTGTCTTTACATGAGCATATGTCTTCATTTTTCTTGGGTAGATTCCAAGGAGGAAAATGGCTGAATTGTACAGTAAGCCCATGTTTAACTTGTGGGATTTCTTTTATTTAAGACCTCTGTGTGGGGCAGCAATAATCTACTGGGATAGGTGGCAGAGGTAAGTTTCCTAATTCTCTGATGATGTGTCCACGGGAAAAAGTGCATTTAGTGTCCCTGGAGTCCAACCCAGGTCCTGCCCGTGAAACCGGAGTCCTTGCTGCTCTCCTTAGAAGATACCTGTTTCAGACCCAGAGATCCCTGAGAAGGGCTTGAGCAGGAGTGGCTTTGTCTACAGGATATTTGCAGACATTTCCAAGCAAGCGCACACCAGTCCCTGGCCCCAGCAGGCTTTTAACAAGTGGGCCTTCTAGGGACCCGCAACGGCCGTTGGTGTGAAGGACACGTTGGGTTTGTCAAGAAGCTCAGTCAGAATTCCTGGTTCCCTTTGCACTTCTGGACCCCAGATCCATCATGTGAGTCACAGAGACACAAAAAGTGTGGAAAGCCTCCTGCCCAAACACATTTCCACACCGCCGGTGACGGCAGGTAAAGAAGCTCCAATTGAAGGGGAGAAACGTCCACTGAAACGGATGGCTTTGGAGTGCCTGAGTATTATTGCTCTAAACAAATATCCACATCTCTGACATGAGTGGCACTTAAGTATCTGATCCTTCAATTCAGAATGAGCAAGGAACACGTAAGATGGAAGGGTCAGTGTGAGGATTGAATGTGAGGTCTTTGAAGAACCATGAGAGTGGTATTCACATCTTCAGAGACAGAAGCCCGTATTAGTCCATTTTGCATTGCTATAAAGGAAGCCCAAGACTGGGTCACTTATTAAAAAAAGAGATTATTTGGCTCAAGGTTCTGCAGTATGTTCAGGAAGCATGGCACCAGCATCTGCTTCTGGTCAGGACTTCAGGAATAGGCAGAAGAGGAAGAGAAACAGCATGTCACATAGCAAGAGAGAAGTCAGAGAGAGAGAGGTGCCAGGCTCTCTTAACAATCAGCTCTCCTGTGAACTAGCAAAGCAATAACTCACTCAAGGGGGAGCACTAAGACATCCATGAGGTATCTACCCCCCATGAACAAAATACCTCCCCCACCAGACCCTTCTCCAACACTGGGGATCAATTTCAGCATGAGGTTTGGAGAGGACAAATATACAAACTGTAGCAGAGCCTTTGGACAATCCTCTCTGCACATGCAGCCTCGATGTTGCAGCCCCCAAAATCTGGGGGCTGTTTGTTATTGCAATAGAACACACCCTGCTCTGACTGACACCACTATTGTTTGCAATAGCATGTAGACGAAGCAAAGGAATTAACCAAAGAGGTGAGGCATCCTTTATGAGAAAATTATTCTACTTTTCTGAAAGACATTAGAGGAGACATAAATAAGGGGGAGAGATGCCAAGTTCATGGATAATAAAATCAAATGTGGAAAAATCTAGAACTCTCTGCAAATGGGTCTAATTTTTCAATACAATTCTAATCAAAATCTCAACAGGGTTTTTCTTGGAACTTTACAATCTGAATGTAAAATTTACACGAAAATGCCAAGGGCTAGGAATAGATAAGAGACTCCCCAGAGAATAGCCAAGCACAGAGTGTCCAGCCACATAATAAAACATTTATATTCTAAGGTTATAGTAATTGGACAATGAGGATAGGTGCAAGGAAGGGCACCAGGCCAACAGAATGAGAGAGCCCAGAACCAGACCCACACACCCACAGCAGTGTCCCGCAGCGCATAGACGGTCCCATGGTGGATGAGGAAAACGAACATTTTTATTCAGTTGTCCTTCGGCGACTGGTCCCACATATTAGAACAACATTGAAAGGGGCTCTCAGTCATTCTAGAGAATGTAGTTACTATGAGACTAGCTATATGTACATTCAATGTTATAATTTTAAATTGTGAAATTATCAACACTATTTTCTTTATGAAATCATATATAGAAATACCATGAGCAGAAAAATAAACACAAAATTCAGGAAGGCAGGGGGGCAGGAAGATGGAAAGATGTGCTCAAGGATGGAGACCCTGGGGCTGCATTGAAACCTCTATTGCATAGGTGAGGTGAGGGGTACATTGCTATTAATTATAATGTTCTTTCTGCCTTAGACAATTTAGGTATATTTTCTTAAATGTATGAAATATTTCAAGATGAAACTTTTAAACCCAACCCTATCTCTTTACTTTAGACACTGCTCTGGGTCCACTGCTATTTCCTTCTGGTAGAAAGGGGAAGAGTGAGAAAGCGAAAAGCTTGGAGGGAATGTGTGGTGGCTGGAAGGTTTCTGTATCTTCCCATTCTCTGGAGAACTTTTTACATAAATGTTAAAGAATGAAGTGTTTAGAATGATTGTGTATATGTCCATAGTCTGATTTGGGAAATTATCTCATTAATTTGAAAATTCATTTTGAATGGAATTTAAATACAACTAAGCCAACCTCCTGTCATTAACAGAGCACCTGTCTGGGGCTTTGCAGACTCGGGCTCCTAGCAACTCTGCTTTGCTCCGAATTGAGCTTTCCCATCTTGGAAATACGTGCACAGGCAGGCAGCATCTTGAGTTTCACTGATGGTCAGTGCTGGAGATGGGGCTCGGCAGGGCTGTAAACTCCTATTTGGTGCCTTGAAGGTCTAGTCCATCATTTAATGACTGCCGTTTTGTGATAAAGACATCAAGGTGGAAATGAAGTAATTTAGTAAGGTACAAAAGAGATATTCCAGAGAAGCACAAAATGGGCATGCCACTCGTGGTCCAGAGGATGTCCTTGTGATAGACAGGGATGGACCTCGGAGCGCTTTTGTAGTCCAAAGCAGCAACAATAAATGCCAAAGTAATTGTTCAACCCGGCAAGTGTGGTTTGAAGGCAGATGAGAGGCAGGTGCATTAACACAGACAATCTGAGTCTGTTTTTCAGATAGCCACTGGTTTTGATCTTGAGGGTGAGGACAAGATATTAGTTGAGAGATGTAATAATATGTAGAAGATATTTCTCTTTCTTTTTTCTTTCTTTTTTGAAACAGGGTCTTGCTCTGTTGCCCAGGCTGAAGTGCAGTGGTGCAATCTTGGCTCACTGCAGCCTCAACCTCCTGGATTCAAGCAATTCTCCCACCTCAGTTTCCTGAGTAGCTCAGATTACAGGCATGAACCACTGCACTTGGCTAATTGTTTTGTATTTTCAGTAGAGACAGGGCCTCACCATGTTGGCCAGTCTGGTCTCGAACTTCTAGAATTACAGTCATGAGCCACCACACCCGGCCAGTATGTAGAAGATATTTCAATCTAATAAAAATAGATACCACCCTCAGTTTGCAAGAGATTTAATTAAATATTACCACTTGATTCCATTAGTACCTCCAAATCTGCAAGGCAAATATTTCCAACTCACCTTTTCCAGTGAATTAACTGAGCCAGGACTTGTGCAGGACCTGCGTCTCTGGTCTCCTTGGTCAGCGTTTTCCTGCTGATGTCTCAGCTGTCTGCCATGAGAATGCCAGTCCCCTTCCAGGGCATCACATCTCCATGCAGTTGTACTAAGACTTGAAAAGGAGGAATTGGGTAAGACTTCAAAAGGAGGAATTGGGGCCAGGTGCGGTGGCTCATGCCTGTAATCCAGCATTATGGGAAGCCGAGACACGTGGATAATCTCAGGTCAGGGGTTCGAGACCAGCCTGGCCAACATGGTGAAACCCTGTCTCTACTAAAAATATAAAAATTTGCTGGGTATGGTGGTGGGTGCCTGTAATTCCAGCTACTCAGAAGACAGAGGCAGGAGAATTGCTTGAACCCTGGAGGCGGAGGTCACAGTGAGCTGAGATTGTGCCATTGCCAGCCTGGGCAACAAGAGTGAAACTCTGTCTCAAAAAAAAAAAAAAAAAAAAAAAAGAATTGGATCAAGTCATGAGTCATGGTACATGAAAAGACCCAGGCCTCAGGAGTTTGGTTTACAGGATGGGGACCTGGAAGCCAGCCCCGCTGGGCACCCTTCCAAGGGCAGGTAGCTGGGTGCAACAGGATGTCTGATAACAGGGAACATCAGTGGGTTCGTGAGGCTCCTGGAAATGTTTCCTATGTAGGGTGAGCTGCAGAACCGTTTTCCCGGGAGGTCTCTAGGTCCCGCGATTAAGGTGCAGTGGGAAAGGCGTTCTTGGGCGGAAGCCCCCAGCACCAGGGCCCCCACCTTCTCTTATTTCTCTTCTTTCTCTCCTGGGACACTCGGGAGACGCAACGTGCTTCTGCTGGTTGGGAAAGAGGTGAATTGGTTTCCTCCCAATGCCAACATGGGAAGTGTTGTTTTGACACTGTAGAAAATACATAATTTCTTGCTGATTTATTTCTGTCTCCTTCTGGGCCTGGCCGGTGTAGGGGAAGCAGGGGATGTACCTATTGAAATGACAAACTTATCACGGAGACGGTGTGATGCCCTGGCATTTCCAGCATCCCGGAGCATCAGGCTGTGTTTCTGAAATAAATTCTGCCTTGACGTGGTGCTAACTCTTTGTATTTATGGAGCACTTTTATTCCCAGAGTGTCTGTGAATATATCGTCTCCTTTCCTCCTCACGGGCTAATGCTGACAGACGTCTCCCCCGGAGCACGGTGCCGCCAGGAAGGATAGACGGATGGTGGTCACGCAGATGCGACGTCCTCTGCGCCCTGCACTTTCCTGCTCCTGGCCGTGAATCAGCAGGAGGAAACACAGAGGGGCCATCCCGGTGAGGCCAGCTGGGCTGTTCCCTGCGAGGCTTCCTCCTCCCTCGTTGTGCATGCTCCTGCTGGCTCAGCGGCTCTTCTCCTGCAAGCTGGAGCCCTCCGCCTGCCCCTTCTCACTCTGCAGGCTCCTACCTCTGCACCGGGAGACTCTGAGGACCCTGAGACACAGCCCCTTTACGTGACAAATATGCTCCTTACCTAGGACCAGCGTACCCAGCCTCTTCTGGTCCCCTAAGGACTTCCAAGGCCCCCACTACCAACAGCCACATCCAAACTCACTTTTGGCTGGAGATCTGCATGGCCCGTGGCCAAGCGAGGCTCCGTGCTTCACAGCATTGGAGGGAAAGCGGAACCAGGCCTCTCCCCAGAGGAGTACCTCTCCTGGAGATGGGGGTCGTCTCCCCATCCTCCTTCCCTCCCTGGCTTCTCTGCATCACTGGGTACAGCCAGGACATGGCTGCTGTTCGGTAGCCTGAGTTGCTGCCTGCTCAGCCTCCTAGCTAGGCCCCCTCTCCATGGCTGGCTCAGCCCTGGCAGGCCCCTTCCCCCTCTTCTCTTGGGTTACCCAACTACACCCTGGGTTGCCCCGCTTCAGTTCTACATTGAGACATCCTCTCTGGTTCCACCCCTTGCCTTTGGTAACCTGTATTTCTGGTTGACTGGGAGACAATTTTTCTTCTACCTTTAACCTGTCCAAACTCACAATAAATAACTCCCTTCATAGCTCCCAGCTCTGCCTGGTCCAGCTGGCAGTCTGCCCAGAGCTGGAGAAGGGGATGAGGAGCCTTCTGGTTACCATCCTCCCTTTGCCCACGGATAGACCCTGCTGGGCTCTGCCGGGGGACCCAGGGATCTTCTCTTGCCGGTTGCTGCCTGGTGGGGGTGGCTGCTGCCTGGTGGGGGTGGCTGCTGCCTGGTGGGGGTGGCTGCTGCCTGTTGGGGGTCGCTGCTGCCTGGTGGGGGTGGCTGCTGCCTGGTGGGGGTCGCTGTTGCCTGGTGGGGGTCGCTGCTAACAGCCCGCACCTGCAGCCTTCTCCAAGGCTGCCCTGGGAGACTGGAGCTGCCTTGCCTGAAGGTTCCTGGATGATGGGACGCCCTAGCCCAACCAGGGTGGTCCAGAGCATTCAGGTAGGGCAGACGCCACAGTGACATGGATGATCAGGACCCCGCAGGGAGACGGAGGCTGCACCTGGCCCTGAGCCGCATTCTTGAGCTCCCTCTCTCATCTTCGCTGCTTCTTTTCCCCCCTTCAAGGTTTCTCCTGAGACACTGCCTTATGCACTCGACAGAGCCCTTGTCTCCAGCTCTGTTTCTAGGAAACCCAGTCCCTCACGTGAGGTCACCACATCCTGTGGTCACTTCCCCTCCGGACTGCCCTGGGTGCTCCCTTCTGGGTCCACACGGCCACCCTGGAGCCTTGCTGCTCGCTCCTCAGTGCTGGGGCCTCCCCTCCCTCTGTGGCTCCCGGGGCCACCCAGGGAGTCCTCCACCCTCCACTCTGAGGCCACCACTGGACATGGGGTCGGAAGAGTGGAGTGGGGTCGTGTTTCCACGCTTGGACTTTGAAGGCAGTGAGTGCCTCACACTCAATCGTTCCTGCATGGTGAGGATAGAAAGCAACCGCCCTGGAGGATGAAACCAGGGAAGACGGCAAGTACAAAAAGGGAGCACAGCAGATGCCACCATGTCACCAAGCACGAGGGATTTCATCCTGTGGTGGCCTCTCCTCCAAGACCAGCGGGGACTCCCAATGCCAAGATCAGAACCTCGGGCAAGGGTGAAGGTTGGCTCTACTCACCCCCCGGGAACTCCAATATCTCTGCTTCCTGACCCTCTAGGATGCCCAGGTCCCTGGGTGCAGCATGAGCCAAGGTGTGCGGAACTGAGCGGTTCCAGTTCCCCCAGGTGCATTGAGGGGGACAAGAGCAGGTGCGCCAGGATGGGAGGACCCTGGGCAAAGCAAAGAGGGAGTGGTGCTGGGGTCTCGGGAAGGGCTTGGAGGGACAGGACAAGCGCTTCGTCTGCAGGGACAGAAATGAGCACACAAAGGAGGTGAGATGAGGGGCGCAGAAGACAGCCTCTGAGACAAGAGACAGGAGCTGACGACGCTGCACACCCAGTGGGTGCCCAGAGCTGGGCAGAAGCTCATGCTCGAGGGAGAGCAGACAGGAGGGGCTGAGGAGGAGCTCCGTGTCAGCCTCTGAATCTCAACCTCCCTTTCAAGGAAGGTGGTCATGCCACACCCACTCACAGGAGGCGCCATGACAAAGCGCCTCTCTCTCCTGAAGGATTCATCCTGGTGTTCCAGCTCCACAGCCAGAGCACCGTGGCAGAGGTCCCCACCCCACCCCCAGACCTCTCTCTTCCCGCCACTATCTGCACATGCACCGACCTCTTCTTTGGGGGACTGTCTATGGTATTTATCTTCCAAGCTGCACCTGCACTTAACACATCCACTCACACTGCTTGTGACCCTCAAGACAGAGTCTGAGTGTCTGGGTGTCTCCTGCTAGGGCCTCGTGCGTTGTCACCCACACGACGGATGTACCTCAGGATACATGTGTTTAGTTAATTCTCACCATTGCACTGATGGGCAAGCTGTGACCCTCTCTACCTAAAATGAGAGGCGTGGTTAGAAAGTGAATCAGTCTCACTGGTGTTTTCCAAAATTCCTGGCATTGCATAATGGTGAAACATGATGGTATTGTCATGGTCCACCTGGATTTTGATAGATGACCATTGTCTAAAGAAAGGGGCCAGCTAGACAAATGGGCTGAGGTCACCATCAGGACAGGGACACTCCCGGATCTCTGTTCCAGTATGTTCACACCAATCCACGTGGCTTCAGGTGAGAAACAGGGCAGAAACAGAGGCCTGCCCCTGGCACTCACCACTGATCAGCTCTGTGAAGACAACCAGGTGGACAGATGCTGACTTGACTTGCACTGCACCTGCTGAGAGACGGAGATCAGCCACCAGACCACGGCAAAGCCAAGTGCCATTACCAGCTCCCCTGGCTCTGCCGGAAAGCTTCAGATCCACCCCAGGTTTATAAACATAAAAATTGGACGATCGGCTTTGTCGTGCTCTCCCCCACAGATAGTCCGCTTCAGGACACAGCAGGATCAGGTTTTGGGGGAGCAGACTGTGTTCTATGTGAACCCCCTCAGCGAAAGGGGGTCCAGGTAAAGCCTCAATCTGAAGGACAGGAAGTGGCTACACAGTGACGTTGGACCTCGGCAGAACCTCAGAATCAGACTGAACTCCCCCCCAAGACCAAACATGAGCATCACAAAGAGGGTTGAGATCAATGCATTGTGCCGCGAGTCTCCCAGGAGATGGCATCGCCCGCCGCCCACACCCCACACAGAGCCTTAGCCTCTGGGATGGAATCCGAGAACAGGGCTTGGAGGCGCAATTCTCCAAGTGGCTTTGGGGTTTGGTCCACAGGCCACTGCTTCTATTCCTGTTCCCACGCAGTCACCCCATGGGCACTGCACCCCTCTGGCCACCCCTCCTCCATCGGGCCTCTTTCAGGCAAAAGGTGTGCATATTTACAGGTACAGGAGACCTGGGTCCACCCATTTCTGTCACTGAGGACACCCATCTGAGCCTCTACACTGTGGGTGCAACCCCCCATTTTAAGCAAATGAAGGGCTTCTGACTGTGCGGATACATCCAGATTCCCCCTCCCGTGGCAGGACTCCCCCACCTCAACAATCACAACCTAAAATCCGGCAGAATTTCAGCAACAAACTTAACTGAGACTGCCAAGTTTTTCTCATTGCCATTCATCACATTAACACATCTACTATGAGTTAAGCTCTGGCTTTCTAAAAATGCACAGATGAGATGTCACCTGTCCACAGGGAGCTTTCACGAAGTGTAGGAGAGAAACAGGCAGCCCCACTGGGCAGTGAGTGGCTCTGTCACAGCAAATGCTAGGTAGCATTATTGAAGCTCACTGCAGAAACCAAGGAAGGCTTCCTGGAGGCAGTGACAATCAAACTGACAGCTCAAAGATGAATACAAGCTCTGTAAGCCAACTAAGGGGGCATCGAGGGCAGAGTTCAAGGCTCAGGCTCCAGAGGCCAGATGTGGGGCAGGAAGTGGGGCTGGAGAGGTGAGTGGGTCAGGCAGGCTCAGTGGTGGAGAGATGTCTTTCCTGTCAGCTGGAGTGGGTCCCAAGGTCCTGTCCACTTTCCTAATCCTTAGGCTCTGATCTGCAAACGGTGACACAACTAGCACCCATCTCACCAGAGGGTTGTGCAGAGTCATCAAAACATGAACACACAGGCTGCTTGCTCACAGAGACATCAATGATTGCAGCGACGGTCACCCCGGAGCCCATGCGAAGCAGATTTTATTTTTCGTATGACATATAAAGAGAAACCCTTGGAGGGGCCACAAGGTGAGATTTCTATTTTAGCAGGCTCATGCAGGCTCCAGGGAGGAGGCGGATTGGGGGGCCTGGAGGCAAGGTTGTTGCTGTGACTAGGAGACAGGACCTCATTCCAGACACCATGGGAAATAGCTGGGATTGAAGAGACTGCAGGTTTAGAATGGACAGAACGTGGCCACTGAGTCCATGTAGGGGAATGAGGGAGAGGAGAAGACAAAGATCACACTGAAGTCTGGGTCCTGAGTAATTTGCTGGGCAGCGGGGTGCACACGTAGATGAGGGGCTCAGGAGAGATGGGAGAGAGAGTGGGGCGAGGGGACAGCATGGGAAAGCGGGGCGAGGGGCGGGCTGCAGAACAGAACTGCGCTAGGCACACTGGGCTTATGGTGCTTACAGACTTCAGTGAAGGGCACTGGCTCTACCTGGGGGCGAGTTCTGACCTGGACACATTCAGTCATGAACACTCCCAGAAGCAAATGCTCTGGGGCCGACACAGCAGTCACCAGGCTTGTGGAGTGCACATCCACCTGCTGGTTCACATGGATGGAATTCAGACGGAGCCGGGCTCACGGGCGCCTTCCCTGCTGGTGACCACACAGCTCCATGTGCAGTCCACCTTTCTGCTAACACCACCTCTGATGTACATGAAACCTCAGGAACATGCAGACAGTGGGTTTCCTGAGTCTCGATCACCTGGGAAGCATGACTGAGTGTGTGTGCATGTGTGTGCACACCCACATGTATACGCCTTCATCCCTGCGTGTACATGAAAGACTGTTTCCAGGACCCTCCATGGGCACCCAAATCCACAGTGCTCGAATCTCCTGTATAAAATAGCAAAGTATTTGTGCATCCTACATACATTCTCCCATACACTTTAAATCATCTCCAGATTTCTTATAATGCCTAATACAACGTTTCCACGTGACCTCATTTGTGTGGATTCTGTACAGTACTTGGCATGCAGCAAATTCACGTTTTGCTGTTTGGAACTTTGTGCAAACTTTTTTCCCCACATATATCTGATCTGTGATTGCTGAAATCCACAGATGTGGTGCTCACAGTTACAGAGTGCCCACTGTGCTATACATCAAAAAGTATTCAATAGTTATTAGAGTGCTGTGACAGTCACCCAGGTAACAGGACTTCATGCACACAGCAAGGAAATTAGAGTAACAGCGATTGCATCCCTTCCTCCCGAATTTAATTAGGTCTCAGCTACAATCACTGTCCTTTGCTCTTTTCTCCAAGCATGATTGATTCCTGTAGCGCCATTTACTGTAAACCCCCAAAACTGTAAAGGCGTATACTACATCCATCTTTCCAAAGAAAATTACTAAGTGCTCATTTACTGTTGGCTTAGACAGGTCTCAGGATGTCATTCCCGCAAGTTTCCCCCAGGAGCGAAGATGAGCGAGGCCCCTGGCAGAGTTGCTATCGATCACTCCAAGCTCTCCACTTCCCAGTGCAGCTGGTGATCTGGCCAGCGTGGGGCTGATGGGGGCTGTGAGTCGCTTGTTAATGACCTAGTTAGCAGCTTAATGGAGAATTGGAGGGCTTGCATTAGAAGGAGGAGCTCCTGCAGTAGGTTTAGCTATTCTCTGTATTTATGGGCCTGGAGTTACTAACCTTTTTTCAAATAATCATCGTTCTTATCACAGAAAACAGTCGTTTTTAAAAGCTGCAGAAGGCTCTTTGAATACAAAGCAGCTTTTGCTGTTCTTTTGTCTGTTCAACAGGGAATATTGCTTTTCTTTACTTGTTCTTTGTGGGAGCTGTAAACATTCTGAGGAGTATCTGTGGAGCATCAGTCATGCACCGTGACACTGACCTTCTGACACCCACAGAGCCCAAGCCTGTATTTGGCACGGATAGTGAATTGCTAAGAGGCAGTGTCTGGGGGGAGGAACTTGCCTTGAAGGCCACGTCAGGTACTGAGGCCACGGACACCGAAGGGTAGGTGTTTCTAAGGCTTCACCTGGATGGAGCCTGCCTGGCTCTTCTCTTCCAAGGCCCTGTGTGGATCTCTAGACCACTTCTCACCATCTGCCTCTTCTTTCCTTGTGTGTTGATGCTAAATGGGGCACTGACTCTGGGCTTCTAGACTGATGGCCCTCCCCGTTACCTGGGCACTGGCTAATGCTGCCAACTGCCCTCACCGGTTGGATTCATTTCACAAACAGCTACTAAACAACTTCGATGTCCAGATACCCTGCTCTAGGTGCTGTGCTATACACACAGGTAACGGGACCTTCTGTGTACATCAAGGAAATAAGAGCTGATTTATTTAAGGTTGGTATTTTAAAAGTATAGAAGAAACCCAATGGAGGGTGGGGTCTCAGGGAGTGAAGGGGCAGAGCTCGTTTCATGGTTCCTCGGGTTAGGTTGCGCTTGTCAGATAAAATACCAACTGCTTTATCTGGGATGGCAGAAACCTAAAGTGGAGCAGCTCTCTGGGAAGGGGGTCATTTAGGGACTGTGGGTCCTGCTGTCCCTGCTCTGAGAAGGGGGCCATTTAGGGACTGTGGGTCCTGCTGTCCCTGCTCTGAGAAGGGGGCCATTTAGGGACTGTGGGTCCTGCTGTCCCCCACTCTGGGAAGGGGGCCATTTAGGGACTGTGGGTCCTGCTGTCCCCCCTCCTGGAGCCCTCACTTGATGGATTTGCAAACTTCTAATGAAGGCTTGCCTTGTTCCTAGACCTTTAAGAGATAGGGGATTGGGGAGGGGGGTGGAGTCTGCCTTGTCCCTTAAACCTGAGGCCTGGGTGCTGTGGCTCCCAAGGGTCCTGTGATCATCAGCGTCCTCCCAAGTGAATGAAAATGCACAACGAGGGTGAGGGTGTGTTTTATGTTCACAATCCTATTTGACTCTGCCTTTTGACATTAATTATCAGACATGCCAGGTAAATTGGATAACTGAGCTCCACTTGTGACCCCAATGTTCAAAATAGACCCCCAATCTGGCAGAGTTACTTCTTCAAGAAAACAGCCCATGAAATTGCACTGCGTGGTGTTATATTTTATATATGGATACACACACATGCACATATGGTGCATTTAACTTTTCTTGAATAACATGCTATTTTGTCATGACATTTCTTAGTAAAACATAACAAAAACATTGAAAATATGTGAGTCTTAATTATTCTTCTTTAATTGAATTGCGCCTTGAAACTCCAAATTCCAGGACCAGAGAGTGAAGGCATAGAGCGAGCAAGACTCCTGGAGCCCTCCGCGGACCCCTTCCTGAGGCCCCTCCGTGCCCAAGGGGTGTGCCTGGCTCTGCTCTGAAACAGCCCCACCCTTGCCAGTGCTTCCTCGGTCCCTGGAGCTGTCCACTGCTCGGTGCTTGAAGGTGGCCTGGGAAGAGCGGCTGCGTCTTCACCTCCTGCTAGCCGTAGGGCACTGCATCCATGCCAACTCCCGCTGGCTCGGTTTTATTGTATTTTAAGGCAGGGTCCACATTCCGGCCTCAGTCCTGGCCTAGCTTGCGTTCTGATGTAGGATAAAGGACTTCTGTCCCTTAGAAAATGTTTGGGCACAACAGCACATTGCCATGTCTTTTCATTGAGGATAAGCTAGTCATATATTTCAGAAACACTTTCTGCTTTATTTTATGTTCTCATTGTTTTCCAGTTTTATTAGGCAATACGTCTGTGCTGATAATATAAAATTATTTTAAAATACCTGAGAGCTAAAGAAAAATGATCTATCGATAAGCCACTCAGTGGTGACTGCTAACAGCAATCCCACGAGAACTGTTTAAAGATAAAGTCTACACCTCACACATACACTTTAAAACATATGTACACATATTGGAGACTGAAAAGAGACACCACACACCCATTAGAGAAGCAGAAATTTTAAAAGAACTCTGTACCAAGTGTTGGAAGGAAGGTGGGGCCATCAGAACTCTCATACATTGCTGCTGGGGGTGTAAAATGGTTCAACCACTTATAAAGCATCTCTTATAAAGAAATTAAGTCTCTTATAAAGAAAAAGGCACCACTCTGGAAAACCATTTGTCAGTTTTCTGTAAAGTTAACATACAATTGTCATATAACGTAGCCATTCTATTTATATTTACCAAAATAAAATTTTAAAAATCATATATTCTCATAAAAATCTGTATGCGAATGTTTATAGCAGCTTTATTCAACATAGCCCCAAACTGAAGAGAACTCAAATGTCCATCAATTGATGAACAGACACACAGCGGTGTGCCAGTACAATGGAACACGACTCTGCGGTAAACAGGAACAACCTACCTTGTAACTCTTTGGCACGAAGTAGATTCTCAATAAATACGCGTTGAAGGAATGTAGTCCTAGGCAGAGTGGATGCCCAGAGCAAAGATCAGGGCAAGCATGAGCCTGGTGTGTCTGAAACAAGCAGGAGTCACGGTGGCTTCAGTTGTATGAGAAGTGAGGACAGCAGTGAGGTCAGTGCAGACACATGGCAGGTGGCCAGTTCCCACGGCAGGTCCATGCAGATACCTAGGGACTCTCAGAGAAGAAAAGGGTGGCTGGACCCCACAGGACCCTTTAGGTATTCAGGAACTTTGACTTTCACTTTAAAGGAAGCGAGGAGCTATTACTGTGTTTTGAGCATTGAAATGAAAGGCTTTCACTTACAAAATTACTCTAGCTCCTGAGTGGAAAATGTATTAGTGGGGGAAGTGGAGGGGCAAGGAGCAGAAATGAATATAGTAGGAGCTGAGAGCTTTCCTGTGGACTTTGAAGTTGGTGCAAGCATGATTTGCTGATGGATTAGATTTGGGTGTGAGAGAAAGCACAGCTTTAAAGCCGACCCCCACGCTTCACCCCAGAGCCACTGGCAGGATGAGATGGGAAGACCCAACTGCCGCTCAACAAGGCGGAGGTTAGCATGGGCACGCTGAGGGTGTGGTGTTGACGGGATGGCCAGATCAGCCATAGGGAGCACAAGTAAGAGAGGCGCCTCGGGCCTATGCTCCTGTCCTCAGGACATTTGGGATGAGAGGATGATCCGATGAGGGGGACTGAGAAGATAAGCCCCGAGCCAGGAGGAGTGGAGCGAGCATCTCGGGGGGGAAGAACAGGACTGGTGTGGGGAACGCAGCTGGCGGCTGAGTAACACCCGGGCTGGTGGCACCCACTTCTGCAGCAGAAGCCACGGAGCCGGAGGGACCTGCCGTGTCCTCCATGTGTACATGCGCCTGTGCATACATGCGTGCGTATGTATACACATAGCAGGTGTACCTATTTTATTTACGTATATACATGCATACAGGTTAATTAAACCTTTTGTTTAAGATAATTGATAATTCTAGATTCACAAGCAAGTTTATGAAATAATTCAGAGATTCTTGTCACTCTTTTACCCATCCCGCCCCCCACCCCCGCTCCCCGCAGTGGGAACATCTTGGAAAACTGTAATACAGCATCGCTGCCAGGACATGGCACTGAAGCAGTGGAGGTAAAGAACCTACCATCATAGCAATACATTCATGTGTGTGTTTAGGTAACTTCACAATGGCCTTCACATCCTTTCTCAGCTGTCCACTTCCCAGTGAGCTCTGCTGTGACACTCCTCCTCCCTCTTTTCCATCTTCCCAACATTCCACAGGACTTCTTGCCTACCAACGTGATTTACGATTTGCCTGGGTAATGTGCATGCTGTCTGCTGTTTATCTCCAGGTGGGATAAGTATCCTGGGGACTGGGGTCTTCACCTGTTCAGTGATGCTTCTCAGGAGCTTGCAACTCTTTGCGACAAAGTAGTTGCTCAATAAACATGTATTGACTGAATGCAGTCCCATCTGGCCTTGAATCCCAGCTTGCTATTTAACCTTTCTTGATCTCAGTGTCTTCATCTGGAAACAGTTGTGTATTGCAAAGGATTCCTCATGGATATTCACTGTGGTTTTGTTTTCAAGGTGTGATCCTTGTGTCGAGCATGGAGCACGCGCAGCAGCTGGCTCACCTGTCCTGTCACCTGCTAGACTCTCTCAGCAAGGTGCATTCTGGTTTAGAAAAGGGGCGATCACACCAGCTGCCCGTCGGGTTAGACCTCACCATGAGGATGAGGTGTGATCTATCACATGCCTCCCATAAGCCAAGTATGAGCTAAGCACTTCCAGGTGTGACTGCATTTAATCTGGTAACACCCCAGCCAGGTAGGCACTGTGGTCAGCCCATGGCTGGAAGCACAGCGCCATCACGTGCCCGGCCCTGGTCTCCTGAGGACTCAGGACCCATCTGTCTTCAGAGACTCCACTTTTTGCTGTGGTACCAATGACTTCCCTCATCTATTCCACATGCGTAGTCCTACCAAAGAAATCCCCTCTCCCCGGGACACACTGCCACACACGCTCCCTGCTTCTCTGATTTTGCATTTAAGTTGGATCCCTACAAGTGATGGCAAAACTTTTTGACCACTCTTTCATGCTAGTTACCAAATTACCCTCCAGAATACGTTTTCACAATTTACAGTCCATCAACAGAAAACAAGAATTTCACAACATTATGAAAAATCAAACATTTTTTGTTGAATCAATTTTTTTTGATTTGTTGTCAGATATTTATTTTTAAGTCTTAGTTGTATAAATAAGACTCTTTCAACAACTCGGTGTACAAAATATTTTCTCTTTGGAGAATCCCTTCCCTTTGGATAGATTTCTTTGATCTAAAGTTCAGGACTGGTATTTCAAATTCTTTTTCAAAAGAGATAATCATTGGTCAGGTGGGGTGTCTCATACCTGTAATCCCAGCACTTTGGGAGGCTGAGGTGGATCACCTGAGGTCAGGAGTTCGAGACCATCCTTGTCAACATGGTGAAACCCCATCTCTACTAAAAATAACAACAACAAAAAAACCCATCTCTACTAAAAATACCAAAAAAAAAAAAAAAAAAAAAACCATCTCTACTAAAAATGCAAAAAGTACAAAAACAGGTGGCAGGCACCTGTAATCCCAGCTACTCGGGAGGCAGAGGCAGGAGAATTTGCTTGAACACGGGAGGTGGAGGTTGCAGTGAGCCGAGATTGCACCCCTGCGCTCCAATCTGGGTGACAGAGAGAGACATTATCTCAAAAGCCAAACAAAAAAAAAAAAAAGAGAAGAGATAACCATTTCTTTAATCTTCTTTTCTTTATTCTATTATTCTATCCCCAAATATTGACGGAGGACCTACCAGGGGCCTGGCACTGTTCTAGGGGTGAGAGCCTCAAATTGGCAACTGATCCTATTTAAAGTAAGTTTGCCCTTCGCAGTGCCTGGAAGAAGCCTCATGACCCTCCTATGAGGCTGCCTTGGGGGGATGTCTCCTTGCTCCTCACAGAGGTGGAGACCACACAGTCCTGCCTCAGTCCCTATCTCAGACCATGTGTGTGCCCTGGGCTTGCAAAAATAGAGAAGAGAACCAGTCACCACCCTCAAGCAAAAATGAAAGCAGAAAGCCCCTCCAGGAGCTCGTCTTGCCCTGGGACCAAACACCAGGGTCAATCAACTCAACCACAGAAAGTGTATGAACTCTCTGTGGGGTGGTGCAGACACCCCCTCATCCGCCAGCAGCTGGCTCTCTGTCACCCTCTCCATGTTTCTAACTTCTCTTTGTCTGAAGGGTCCCACAGAACACACATGCTCCTATGGAATCGCATTTCTATTCCTGTCGGTGAATACCTGGAATTTCTCCAGCCAACAACTGACACCCATGGGCCTGAGTCTGTCCGGCTGGACATGCAGGACAGAGGCAGCGTGACCACCCAGAGAGAGAAGAGCCCAGGCCCGAGCCCCAGGCCAGCCGTGCTGGGGACCTCTTGTTGCCCCAGGGCCTTCTAGGGTGGGACTCACCTCCTTCAGATTCAAGGTTAAAGCTCCTCCCTGGCTTGTCCCCTCCCCTGTCCCCTCCCCCTGCAGCCCTTGGTGGCTAGAGTGGTAGACAGAGCCGCCCTTGAGTTTTAGCCGGCAAGTGGTGACTGCGGGGACCACTGAGGCACCAAGGTGGGGACCATGGCTCATGGGTTATGCATTTGCTCCCTCCTCCAGCTCCACGGTCCCCTTCTTGAAGCCTTCAGTCGTAAGCCTTGGCTTCCTCACCCCTGTCTCCATGAGGAGGACGGCAGACAGGTTCATCTCGTTCTCCCCTCCATTTTGCTGGTAAGTCCTCAGGATTATTTAATCAGGTAAAGACTGCAGAGATTGCAGGGTATGATTGGCTGAAAACCACGTGCTATTTCTCTATATCCTGGCATCCAGCTGGTCTTGCCCTTGCCAGAACGGTTTAACTGTCGTCACCACTAGTGTTTATTTCGGCACCACTGAGTAGTTAAGTGTCCTGTCATCGCGTGCTGGCCGAAGCAGTCTGAGGTGTCATTTTCTTATCCTCTGCTCACGCTGGTATCCAGCTGCTCCTTCACCAGAAAGTTCCCCCTCGCTCAGAGCGACATGATCTCAGATAAGGGCCCTGTGGTGGCAGTGAAGCCAAGGGTAAGGGCATCCGTCCAGCATGATGCAGGGCCATAGGCCTGGTCACCATGGAATTTTCTCAACACCTGTATCTCAGCTTTTCTAGATGGTGCACACGGCTGACATCCACAATTCCAGAACCCCACGCACAGTTCTGTGGGGGGAGCAGGTGCTGTTCCTGATGGTGAGGTAGGGCCCTGTTGCCTTCATTCTCAGCATAGCATAGTGACATAGCTATGGAGAGATGGAAGGACCTCAGGTGGGAGCTGGGAGCCATGCACCACTGTCCAGGACCAGACCTGCTCTCACCCAGGGAAGTCCCATGAGGATTCTGGCTTCCCAGTGAGCATGGCAGTGACAGGACCCCACATCGTCGGTCGGGGGCTCTGCTCTCCCGCTAGTGGGTCTTGTTGGAGAGCACCATCCGTGTTCGTGGGGTACGTGTTGGAAATGCAGTCTCCCCTAGCCCTACCTTGGACCTATGGAGCTGGAATGTGCGTTTTAACCAAATGCCTAGGAAGCTTGCTCGTCCTGCGCAGTTTGGGAAGCGCTGGTTTGAGGCTGTGGCTGAAAACCCTCGCCGTGCCACAGAATCACTTAGGAAATCAGATTTTAAATTCTCATGCATGGTACCCATTGCAAAGGGTTTGCTTTGCATTGCTCAGGGAAGACCAGTCGTTTTATTTTTTTAAATGTCCCTTTTGTAGCCAGAGGTGAGAACTCCAGGGCTAGATACCCATGGCCATATCTATTGCTTGTCAATACCTTCTAATTTCTATGCAGGTCAGTAACCATGATCAAATGAAGAACAGTTTGGACCATCAAGAGATGACTCAGAGACACTTGGGAAGAAATATTTACGTTAACTGCCCAGGTGGGCTCAAGCAAGAGGACAAAATTAACTGTGTATTTTGGATATTTAGGAAACAGCGGCCATTTAATTTCTCAGTGTACTGGTGGTAAAATAAAACCAACAAATGTGACTTGTCCTGTCCCTGGCATTCTGTCTTGCAGTGTGGATAAATTTAATGTCACAGTGCTTTCAAGCCCTGATAGAGTTTATAACTATGATAAAATTCTGACATGAAATAAATTTTGATCCAGGTTTGGTTTTATTTGGAGGTTATAACTGATAGTGCCTTAAAGTGCCTGGAATTACGTTACAATAGATTCCGTGGGTGTCTTAGGTTTCTAGTGAGCTGCATCATGGCCCAAGAAGGCAGATGTGATGCCCCCAGAGGGCAGCTGGAACCACGGGCTCCCGTGAGCCCCCCCTCTCGTGTGAGGGTCTGTCCCGGAGACACTGTCCTGACACCGAAGCACCATGTTGTCCCTGGGGGCAGTGTTCTGAGCATGGCTGGGACAGTCAAGAACTGAGGACTTGTCCCTCACTCATAATGTCAAAATAAGACCAACTGAGGGAGGGAGGAGCCCTTTTCATGCAAGTACTCACTGACCTGTCACTTTTGTAGGCATCTGTTTTCACCCAGCCAGGGTGCAGTCACAAGCTCTTGTTCTTCCCAGGGGTCTCCATGACGTCTTCAGTCAGCACCGGTCATGCTCTGATCAGCCCAGGAAGCAGGGGCGGGGACACCATCTGGTGCAGAACAGTGGGTAGTGGGTGTGTGACGGGTCTCAGGGGCACTGGGACAGCCAGGCAAAGCCAAGTGTGTAGTCTTGTCAGGTGGAATGGCCTAGGCAGGGGAGGGGACAAGCCAGGGAGGAACTTTAACCTTGAATCTGAAGGAGGTGAGTCCCACCCTAGAAGGCCCTGGGGCAACAAGAGGTCCCCAGCATGGCTGGCCTGGGGCTCGGGCCTAGGCTCTTCTCTCTCTGGGTGGTCACGCTGCCTCTGTCCTACATGTTTAGCCAGGCAGACTCAGGCCCACGGGTATCAGTTGTTGACTGGAGAAATTCCAGATATTCACAGACAGGAACAGAAATGCAATTCCATAGGAGTACGTGTGGTTCTGTGGGACCCTTCAGACAGAGAAGTTAGAAACATGGAGAGGGTGATGGAGAGCCGGCTGCTGGTGGAATGAGGGGTGTCTGCATCACCCCCACAGAGAGTTCATACACTTTCTGTGGTTGAGTTGATTGACCCTGGTGTTTGGTCCCAGGGCAAGACGAGCTCCTGGAGGGGCTTTCTTCTTTCATTTTTGCTTGAGGATTAATAGAATTGGTGATGTCTGAAAATTGCTATTAGATTCATCAGAAAATATCATGATCATTCTAGCAAACTAAATGCTTCTAGCCAAGGGAAAATTAAGGGGGAAGAAAGAGAGTGGTTCCATTTCATAGACTGAGTTCAGTTAGCAATCTCAGGCTCTTCTTAAACGTGAGTCCTGTATTAGTTCATTTTCACACTGCTGTAAAGAACTGCCTGAGACTGGGTAATTATTAAAGAAAAGAGGTATAAGTGGCTCACAGTTTCGCATGGCTGGGAGATCTCAGGAAACTTACAATCATGACAGGCGGTGAAGAGGAAGCAAAGCACATCTTACGCGTCGGCAGGTGAGAGAGAGAATGAAGTGTGGAAGCACCAGACACCTTTATCAAACAACCAGAGCTTGTGAGAACTCACTCACTATCGTGAGAATAGCATGAGGGAAACCACCCCCATGATCCAGTTACCTCCCACCAGGTCCCTCCCTCCACACATGGGGATTTCAATTCAAGATGAGATTTGGGTGGGACACAGCCAAACCATATCAGGTCCTGCACCCTCCACGATGCAGGTAGGGTTGATGGAGGCATGTACTCCACCCCAGCCTCTGAGAGCTCTTCAGCTCTTTGGGTGGAAGGTGGCAAGTAGAGCTCATTATGGAAACCTTAAGTTCATGGGTTCGAGCCACCGTCATCTGCAAATCAGGATAATACTAGTACCTTCATAGGGAGTTGTGGTGGGGATGCCACGAGGTGCTGTGAGCACTGTCCCAGCCCTTGTATCTGGCGTGCAGTAAACAGTCTCTATTGTAATCAGCTGATAGGTGGTCTGGACACAGGGGACTGGACTCTTAGCTCTTTCTCTAAAACATGCATTTAATTCCTATGGCATGTATTGAAGGTGTACAACATGGTGTTTCTATAGACATGCACATAGTGAAATGATTGCTACAGTAAGTCCAATGAACATATCCATTATCTTCTGTAGTTACTTTTGTGTGGGGGGTGGGGGGTGGGTAAGAGCACCTGAAATCCATCCTGTTAGCAAATTTCCAGGACACAATACAGTGCTATCCACCACAGTCCTCATCTGTACATTAGCTCTCCGGCTGGATTCAGCCCACGTAACTGCAAGATCATACTCTCACCCATTTCTTCCCATTTCTTCCCTTCCCCATTCCTGGTAACTACCACTGTACTCAGTCTCAATGATTATGACTTTTACAGAGTTCACACATAAGGAAGCTCATGTGGTATTTTTCAGCACCTCGTAGAGATAGCTGTGCTCGCATGTTTACCACAGCACAATTCATGGTGGCCAAGACGTGGAATCAACTCACTATCCATTGACAGATGAATGGATAAAGAAACTACTGTGTGTATGTGTATATATATGACTATATGCACATATTTATCTTATATGTAAACATGTATATACCTTGTTTTTTTGAGACAGAGTCACTCTCTGTTGCCCAGGCTGGAGTGCAGTGGCACAATCTCGGCTCACTGCAACCTCTGCCTCCCAGGTTCAAGAGAATCTCCTGCCTCACCTCCTGAAGATCTCGACTACAGACGTGTGCCAACATGTCCAGCTAATTTTTGTATTTTTAGTAGAGACAGGGTTTCACCAAATAGGCCAGGATGTTCTTGATCTCTTGACCTCGTGATCCGTTCACCTCGGCCTTCCAAAATGCCCACACCTGGCTCATATTTTTTATATACGCCGTTTATACACGTATGTGTGTGTATACACATATATGCCATAATTCTTTATATATACACACGTGCGTGTGTGTGTGTGTGTGTGTATGGATCTTACATACACGGTGGACTATTATTCAGCTTTAAAAAAGGAGTTCCCATTGACATCAAAGTGTTCTTAAATTAGAAATGTTTCTATCCAATGACGGTGAGGTGTGTTTTTCAAATTGCTCATCATAGAGTCATCAGGTGGAGTGACACTCAGCCCAGTGATCTGGAACTATGTTCTAGCACAGGAACCTCAGCAAGTGTCCGGCTTATGCAGCCATGTGAGTGAACCATGGAAAACGTGAGGCAGGCCCTCCGCCTCTGCCTCAGAGCACAGCCCCACATTTCATGAGGAGCATGGAGGGCCTGGGCACTCTCGGGGGCACCTGCCTTTCCCAGGGCTCTCTGCAGGTCCTGTAGCTGCAGACACCCCTGCTCTTCCCCTTCCTTTTCAAGGGAACCCCTACCACCCTCTAATCCCTGCATGTTCTTCCTGCCTGTGCTGAATTAACTGAAGCAACCACCAACCCAAAGCTTACTGGTTACCAGGTTCTCTCAGTTCTCAGCACCCCTGTTGCTCAGAGGCGGAGGTGGACTTGGATAGGAAGCCTGCATGGATTCCCAGCACATTTGTGGCAGGGAGGTCTGAGCCAGGTCGGTCTCCCAGCCCCTGGCACCTGCAGCCTGCTGGGCTCTCACCCCATAAAGTTACACTCACTCTTTTTCCACAGGGAAAGGTCTTGGATCTTCCAGACCCAGCGTCCCCCTCAAGATGTCCTCACATTTGGTGATTCTTTGGATACTGGCTTGTAAAATTCCACACATTTTCAAAACTAATTATTTTCATCCGACATTTCATTTTGGTAAGACTCTTTAAAGTCATTCAAGTCACCTTCACATGAAATATCTGGTTCCCTCGTAAGCACCACAGACAGATGGTGATCTTCACTTCTTTGCTTGATCTTCTGTGACGGCAAGAATCTCCTTGTTAGCAAGAAATGACTCAGATGTTTGCTAGAAACCTAATCCTTAAACTAGATGGAAATAGGTTGATGTCTTCCCAGGTGGCAGCGCTGAGGTAGTTGGAGCCAGGCCTTTCCATTCCTCAGCCACCTCTTTCCTGAGCTACACATCCTTGGTCCCTCCAGCTGTTCTTCAGAGGGAAAAGTTCTGGTCATTCTGGGAACCAATGCCTGACTAGCTTGGCACAGAGGTGGCTTCCATGCCCTACTGAGGATCCAAGATTTTGATGACGGTTTCCTCAAAGAAGACAAATTCCATCTGGTCTGACTTGTACTTAATGACCTGATTTCATCCATTCTGTGAGGAGTTATGACTCACGCTTTTAAGGAATTCATTGCTGAGTTGTGCCCAGGGACAGTGTTGGCCTTGCACCTCTGATTGGCAGAGCCAAACTTCCACGGCAGCATCGCAGCGCGTGCCGTCACAAGAGTTTCAGCATCTTCTGTTCAGCATCCCATCAAGAATTTCGAACGACAGCAAAGAGTTTTCTCCCTTTCTAAGGATGTGAACCTGCTGAGTTTGAAGCCTGTTAGGAAGAGCTACAACCCCCTGGACATCCCGTTCCTCATCTTGGACTCCTAGATCCGAATCTGGTTGTTTGTAACCCCCTCATTCGATACAGAGATGGAGGGAAAGACACGGATTCTCGTGTCAGGGCCACCAGGTTCCACCTCTCGGCTTGAACCCTGTATTCCTTCTCTGAGCCTTGGTGTCTCCCTTTATAAAGTGATGTGGTGAGGTCCACCGTGGTGTTTGGCGTGGGCTTCACAGGGTTGACCTGGAGACGTGTTCCAGCATCTGCACATAGGCGAGTGTCTGTGGACGGCGTTCCGTGGGTAGGATAGCGGGCTGTTATCCATGTCCCTTCTCCATCTGCTCCCTTGACCTTCCCCATCCTCTACCTTCTGAAATCCTATGTGTGCCTCTAAATCCAGCCTAGGTACAACCTCTTCCAGGAAACTGTATGCTGTCGTCTTACCCAGAATGATGCCTAGCACGCGAATGCCTGCATCTGCACACGCTCAGTCACGATAGGCCCCAGAGGACACGAAGCGGGAACATGTCGCAGCTTGTTTTTTCAGCTTTTGCTTTGTCCTGTTACACCCCTGGCTAGAATGAAGGGCAAGGGCCAGCTTTTATCTCATCTCCCCCAACCCAGCACCAACCACAGTGCCTGGGGCGTAGAGAAACACAGATTGAGGAATGAGAAGAAATGAGCAAAATGTGCCAGCCTCATTGCTCTGCAGAGGTGACAGAAGAGTGGCCAGACCAGGGCGTAGATCCTGTGCACGCTCCCTCTGCTCCCGGCTGCACGTGGCATCGTGTTAATAACTATCTGTTAGGACACATAGTTCTTATCTGCCTTCATTAAGGACAAACTGTGGCACATGCTTATGCCAGCGCCTTCCCCACAGGTGTAAAGTAAGATAAAGATATTTTAAAAGATAGCATAATGTAGAAACAAAAGCCATGAGGTTAGAGGAACACAGGAAACACTTGTTCGCTCATTGGTGGGGGTGGGAGAGAGCTCACCTTCTGTCTCGTATTTTTCCCTAAATAAGGGTTACTGTGGTACATACACAGTTGCAGACACCCGTTCTGGAATTTCTCATAAATTCCATTTTGGTATTAGAGGGAGTTTATGAAAGCTTCTTTGACTGAAAATCATCATCAGTAGGAGAATTTTTTTGCTGAAATATCCAGACAAAACCCAGGTATCAGCAGGCAACCACCCCTCCCCCCCCGCCGGCCCTCCCCCACCCTGCCCAGGGAGGAAATCCAAGTGAGTTCAACTCCAAACCCAAAGAAGACGACCTGGTGCCAGACTCCACGCCTGGATCAGGGCTGCTTTCTTTTGCTGTCATCAGCTGTGGAACCTTGAGGTGAGTGAGGACTAGAGCATAAACCCTGTCTCCCCCTTCCCTGCCTTCCTTAAAAACAGAGAGCTGCCCTTTTAGGCTGTGCTTCCGTCACAGGGGAACCTCCAAAACCAAGTCCTCCCACAGGTGACCGGGAAGAAGTGGGAGCCGTGGTGTTTCCCCTGAAGCCTAGGCTCACCGTTTCTCCTGGCTGCGAGAAACCTGCTTTGCAGAATTCTCACTGAATGTGCAGCTACACTAAAGTCCTGAATTAAAACTATTATGTATTGGACACTGTTTAAGATAATATCTTACCAATGTCTCTGATGTACATTTCTATTCTCCAAATATCTGGCTGAAACAAATGACTGCCAAGAATATTTTCACGCTCAAATAGTCTGTGTTATGCTCAGCAGAATTCCACAGGCCAAATCCACGTTCTCCGGTTGCAGAAGGCTTTGAGTTGAGCTGTGGGTGCCATGCCGTCTGACGCAGCATCTCCCATCAGTGGGGAATGTGAACGAGGCAGAGGAGACAGGGAGAACTCATCGCGTCCATGAATTTATGCATTTCTACTGTTCTCACTTTCCATAGTTTACTGTATTGACAAAAATGTACCTGAGTTTCTTTTTTAAAAAAGGAAGGAAGGTGATCCCCCAGGCAAGCAGGGCCGGGAGTGGACCTCAGCAGTCCTACAGCAGAGGGGCCAGACTGTTAGAAGAAGGAAAACTAAGAAACAGAAATAAATAACTTCATCATCAACAAACGGGACGTCCACTGAGAGACCCCATCTGAAAATCACCAACCACAAAGACCACACATAGATAAATCCACAAAGATGGGAAGAAACCAGCGCAAAAAGGAGTTAAACACCCGAAACCAGAACGCCTCTCCTCCTACAAGGGATCACAACTCCTCACCAGCAAGGGAACAAGGCTGGACAGACAATGAGTGTGATGAAATGACTGAATCAAGCTTCAGAAGGTGGGTAGTAAGAAACTTCTGTGAGCTAAAAGAACATGTTCTAACCCAATGCAAACAAACTAACAACCTTGAGAAAAGATTTGGCGAAATGCTAATGAGAATAACCAACTTAGAGAGGAATGTAAGTGAATTGATGGAGCTGAAAAACACAACACAAGAACTTTGCGAAGCATACACAAGTTTCAACAGCCGAATTGACCAAGCAGAAGAAAGGATATCAGAGGTCGAAGATCAACTCAATGAAATAAAACGAGAAGGAAAGAGTAGAGAAAAAAGGGTAAAAAGGAATGAACAAATCTCCAAGAAATATGGGACTATGTGAAAAGACCTAATCTACGTTTGATAGGTGTACCTGAATGTGAAGGAGAGAATGAATCCAAGCTGGAAAATACTCTTCAGGATATTATCCAGGAGAACTTCCCCAACATAGGAAAGCAGGCCAATATTCAAGTCCAGGAAATACAGAGAACACCACAAAGATATTCCTCAAGAAGAGCAACCCCAAGGCACATAATCGTCAGATTCACCAGGGTTGAAATGAAGGAGAAAATGCTAAGGGCAGCCAGAGAGAAAGGTCGGGTTACCCACAAAGGGAAGCCCATCAAACTCACAGCAGATCTCTCAGCAGAAACCCTACAAGCCAGAAGAGAGTGGGGGCCAATATTCAACATCCTTAAAGAAAAGAACTTTCAACCCAGAATTTCATATCCAGCCAAACTGAGCTTCATAAGTGAAGGAAAAATAAAATCCTTTGCGAACAAGCAAGTACTCAGAGATTTCATCACCACCAGGCCTGCTTTACAAGAGCTCCTGAAAGAAGCACTAAACATAGAAAGGAACAACCAGTACCAGCCACTCCAAAAACATACCAAACAGTAAGGACCATCAACACAATGAAGAAACTGCATCAACTAACAGGCAAAACAGCCACCTAGCATCAAAATGGCAGGATCAAATTCACACATAACAATATTAACCCTAAATGTAAATGGACTAAATGCCCCAATTAAAAGACATAGACTGGCAAACTGGATAAAAAGCCAAAACCCATCACTGTGCTGTATCCAGGAAACCCATCTCACATGCAGAGATACACAAAGGCTCAAAATAAAGGGATGGAGGAAGATTTACCAAGCAAATGGAGAGCAAAAAAAGCAGGAGTTGCAATTCTCATCTCTGATAAAATAGACTTTAAACCAACAAAGATCAAAAGAGACAAAGAAGGACATTACATAATGGTAAAAGGATCAATGCAACAAGAAGAGCTAACGATCCTAATATATACGCACCCAATACAGGAGCACCCAGATACATAAGGCAAGTTCTCAATGACTTACAAAGAGACTTAGATTCCCACACAATAATAGTGGGAGACTTGAACACCCCGTTGTCAATGTTAGACAGATCAACAAGACAGAAAATTAACAAGGATATCCAGGACTTGAACTCACACCTGGATCAAGCAAACCTAATAGACATTTACAGAACTCTCCACCCCAAATCCACAGAATATACATTCTTCTCAGCACCACATCACACCTACTCTAAAATTGACCACATAATTGGAAGTAAATCACTCCTCAGCAAATGCAAAAGAACAGAAATCATAACAAACAGTCTCTCAGACCACAGTGCAATCAAGTTAGAACTCAGAACTCAGAAACCGACTCAGAACCACACAGCTTCATGGAAACTGAACAACTGGCTCTTGAATGTTGACTGGATAAACAATGAAATGAAGGCAGAAATGAAGATGTTCTTTGAAACCAACGAGAACGAAGACACGACATACCAGAATCTCTGGGACACATTTAAAGCAGTCTCTAGAGGAAAGTATATAGCAATAAATGCCCACATGAGAAGCAAGGAGAGATCTAAAATTGACACCCTATCATCAAAATTGAAAGAGCTAGAGGAGCAAGATCAAAAAAACTCAAAACCTAGCAGAAGACAAGAAATAACTAAGATCAGAGCAGAACTGAAGGAGATAGAGACACGAAAAACTCTTCAAAAAATCAACAAATACAGGAGCTGGTTTTTTGAAAAGGTCAACAAAATGGACAGACCACTAGCCAGATTAATAAAAAAGAAAAGAGAAAATAATCAAATAAATGCAATAAAAAACGATAAAGGGGATATCACCACAGATTCCACAGAAATTCAAACCATCATCAGAGATTATTACAAACAACTCTATGCACATAAACTAGTAAACCTGGAAGAAATGGATAAATTCCTGGACACATGCATCCTCCCAAGCCTAAACCAGGAAGAAGTCGAAACCCTGAATAGACCAATAACAAGGTCTGAAGTTGAGGCAGCAATTAAGAGCCTACCACCCAAAAAAAGCCCAGGTCCAGATGGGTTCACAGCCGAATTCTACCAGACATACAAAGAGGAGCTGGTACCATTCCTTTTGAAACTATTCCAAACAATCCAAAGAGAGGGAATCCTTCCTAAATCATTTTATGAGACCAACATCATCCTGATACCAAAACCTGGCAGAGACTCAGCAAGAAAAGAAAACTTCAGACCAATATCCATGATGAACATAGATGCAGAAATCTTCAATAAAATACTGGCAAACCGATTGCAACAGCACATCAAAAAGCTATCCACCATGATCAAGTAGGCTTCATCCCGGGGATGCAAGGCTGGTTCAACATATGCAAATCTATAAACATAATCCACCACATAAACAGAACCAAAGACAAAAACCACATGATAATCTCAATTGATGCAGAGAAGGCCTTTGACAAAATTCAACAGCCCTTTATGCTAAAAACTCTCAATAAACTAGGTATTGATGGAACGTATCTCAAAATGATAAAAGCTATTTACGACAAACCAACAGCCAATATCATACTGAATGGGCAAAAACTAGAAGCATTCCCTTTGAAATCTGGCACTAGACAAGGATGTCCTCTCTCATCACTCCTATTCAATATAGTACTGGAAGTTCTAGCCAGAGCAATCAGGCAAGAAAAAGAAATAAAGGGTATTCAAATAGGAAAGGAGGAAGTCAAATTGTCTCTATTTGCAGACAATATGATTGTATATCTAGAAAACCCCATCGTCTCAGCCCAAAATCTCCTGAAACTGATAAGCAACTTCAGCAAAGTCTCAGGATATAAAATCAATGTGCAAAAATCACAAGCATTCCTATACACCAATAACAGACTTAAAGACAGCCAAATCAAGAACCAACTGCCATTCACAATCGCTACAAAGAGAATAAAATACCTAGGAATAAAACTAACAAGGAACGTAAAGGACCTCTTCAAAGAGAACTACAAACCACTGCTCAATGAAATAAGAGAGGACACAAACAGATGGAGAAATATTCCATGTTCATGGCTAGGAAGAATCAATATTGTCAAAATGGCCATACTGCCCAAAGTAATTTACAGATTCAATGCTATCCCTATCAAGCTACCAATGACCTTCTTTGAAGAACTGGAAAAAACCACCTTAAACTTCATATGGAACCAAAAGAGAGCCCGCATAGCCAAGTCAATTCTAAGCAAAAAGAACAAAGCTGGAGGCATCACACTCCCAGACTTCAAATTATACTACAAAGCTACAGTAATCAAAACAGCATGGTACTGGTACCAAAACAGAGATATAGACCAATGGAACAGGACAGAGACCTCCGACGCAACACAACACATCTACAACCACCTGATCTTTGACAAACCTGACAAAAACAAACAATGTGGAAGCGAGTCCCTGTTTAATAAATGGTGTTGGGAAAACTGGCTAGTCATGTGCAGAAAGCAGAAGCTGGACCCCTTCCTGACACCTTACACTAAAATTAACTCCAGATGGATTAAAGACTTAAACATAAGACCTAACACCATAAAAACCCTAGAAGAAAATCTAGGCAAAACCATTCAGGACATAGGTGTAGGCAAGGACTTCATGACCAAAACACCAAAAGCAGTGGCAACAAAAGCCAAAATAGACAAATGGGACCTAATCAAACTCCATAGCTTCTGCACAGCAAAAGAAACAGTCATTAGAGTGAATCGGCAACCAACAGAATGGGAAAAAATTTTTGCAGTCTACCCATCTGACAAAGGGCTGATAACCAGAATCTACAAAGAACTGAAACACATTTACAAGAAAAAACAAACAAGCCCATTCAAAAGTGGGCGAAGGATATGAACAGACACTTTACAAAAGAAGACATACATGAAGCCAACAAACATATGAAAAAATGCTCATCATCACTGGTCATTAGAGAAATGCAAATCAAAACTACCTTGAGATACCATCTCACGCCAGTTAGAATGGCGATCATTAAAAAATCTGGAGACAACAGATGCTGGAGAGGATGTGGAGAAGTAGGAACGCTTTTACACTGTTGGTGGGAGTGTAAATTAGTTCAACCATTGTGGAAGACGGTGTGGCGATTCCTCAAGGACCTAGAAATAGAAATTCCATTTGATCCAGCAATCCCATTACTGGGTATATATCCAAAGACTATAAATCGTTCTACTATAAGGACACATGCACACCAATGTTCATTGCAGCACAGTTTACAATAGCAAAGACCTGGAACCAACCCAAATGCCCATCGATGATAGACTGGACAGGGAAAATGTGGCACATATACACCATGGAATATTATGCAGCCATCAAAAACTATGAGTTCGTGTCCTTTGTAGGGACATGGATGAACCTGGAAACCATCATTCTCAGCAAACTGACACAGGAACAGAAAATCAAACACCGCATGTTCTCACTCATAGGCGGGTGTTGAACAATGGGAACACATGGACACAGGGAGGGGAGTATCACACACTGGGGTTGTCGGGGGAAAAAGGGGAGGGATAGTGGGGGGTGGGGAGTTGGGGAGGGATAGCATGGGGAGAAATGCCAGATATAGGTGATGGGGGAGGAAGGCAGCAAATCACACTGCCATGTGTGTACCTATGCAACAATCTTCCATGTTCTTCACATGTACCCCCAAACCTAAAATGCAATAAAATAAATAAATAAATAAATACATACATACATACATACACTTTCTATTTCTACACTGTTGCAAAAATTATACACCCTAAATTGGTACTCTGTTATAAAAAATATACTCCCCTCTGCCGGTACTCTGTTTTAAAGTAAATACAACCTGTGATTCTACCCTGTTATGGAAAACATACACCTTCACTTTGAACTCTCTTATAAAATATATCCTCCATGTGTACTCAGTTTTAAAATAAATACTACCACCTTTTGTACTGTGTTATAAAAATATTCACCCTCTACCGTTAATCTGGTTTTAAATAAATACACCTTCTGTTTCTACACTGTTGTAAAAATTATACACCCTAAATTTGTACTCTATTATACAAAATGTACTCCCTCTACCGGTACTCTGTTTTAAAGTAAATACAACCTGTGATTCTACTCTGTTATAGAAAATATTCACCCTCAATTTGTACTCTCTTATATAAAATATATACCCTCTATGTGTACTCAGTTTTAAAATAAACAATACCTCCTTTTTGTACCATGGTATTAAAAATAAAAAAAATAAAAAATAAAAAAAAAGGAAGGAAATATGAGAAAATAATCAATTCCTATGGAGTCTAGTCGTCTGGTTTCCCTTGTGGCGGGATGTTAATAGTGAGCATTTCTAAGTAGGACTGTTGGCTACCGTGGGCAGGTTGGAAGGCTTTTGCAACAGCAGAAGCTCATAGCCACACAGTCTAGTGGTTTCTGCACAGTGCAAACAGGCACAAGAGCGAGTCAGAAGATGAAAAGGCAAGAATGGAGGGTTCACACCCAGCGACAGCCATTTTTCTCTTTGTCTATCACCCTTAGGGGAGAAATGTTTCAAGATGGTGAAAAGAGCAATATAGAAAAGACGTCTACTCCTAAGGCCAGGAGACTGTGTTTGATTCAAGTTTGGGTCTTCAGCTCTGAGCACAGCACCCCACCTAACACACGGTAGGTGCTTCTGGGCACAGTGGCTGCTGATTAAGGGTGCTTGGGCATGGGCAGCTCATGGGTAGGAGCTGTCCTGGAAGCAGATTCAACACTGGAGCCCTGTGTGGGATGAAGGCGCAAGGATGGCTCTCACTGAATCCCTCCCCTGATGGCAGCACCCATGTAAATGGCCAGTGGCACAAACATGCAGAAGAATACCACGCTTCCATAAGAAATACCCTGGGACTTTAGTTAGAGGTAGATGAGCCAGAAGGACGGGAGTCTATGTTGTCAACTGCAGAGTCACTTGTGGAAGCTCAGAAACACACCTGGACTCTGAGGGAAGGGCAACAGTGGCCACTGCAGCCCTGTGCCATGTGGCTCACATCATCACATGTGTGGGCACACCGCTGAAAAAAATGTTATAAATCGGTAGAGCAAGCCAGTGACACTGCAGTTCACAAGGATGAGACCGCTGTGAAAAGTCAGGAAACGCTTTTATCTGAAATGCATTTCCTGCAAGAAACAAAGCATGTGAGAAATTTATGGTTGTGTCTCCATGAGAGTTGAGAGGGCAGCGCTTCTACAGGAATAGAGCAAGCAATCATAAAGAGAAAATGAAGAAACACAGGTGCCCAGAGCTCATTCAAAACTGTGCAGCTGAAATCCAAAACAGAAGCAGCGAAGGGCCGACTAGACACAGACAAAACTGTAGAGGACTGTCGAGATATTCTGCTGCAATTGAGAGAGAAGAAATGAAAGTATGAAAGGAATGGCAGAAAATGACCAAAGGCAAATTTGGAAGATGGATATACAAAACAGAAGGCTAGGAAGGGCCACCGTAGAGCGATGATTTCAACAGAAGAGCTTAGCGCTGGGTGACCTGTCCGGAACAGCATTGCAGGCAGAGGGAACAGCAAGTATGAAGGCCCTCCTGCAGCAGGGACCAAGGTCAGCAATGTGGCCAGGGCCTGGGGGAAGAAAGGCAGGGCAGAACCCGATGAGGTCGGCACACCAGGCAGGGGTTGCGTCGTTGGAACCTTGCAGGCTGTGCTGTGAGCTTTGAATTAGGCTTGAGCTTTATTCAGCCTCCAGCAGGATCTGATTTATGTTTTAAGGAGAAAGGGAGGTCCTGCCATTTGCACCTGTGGCGTAGTGGGTGGACCTGGAGGACATTATGTTTGGTGAAATCAGCCAGATGCAGAAAGATGAGTACTGCATGGCCCCCCTCATATGTGGAATCCAACGAGCAACACTGAACTCATCTGAACAGAAGACAGAAGGTGCTTAGAGGCACTGGGAAAAGGGACATGTTGAACAAAGGGCACAAACTTTCGGTTACAAGATGCGGAAGTGCTGGAGACCTCGTGTTCAGCATGGTGACTAGGGTTAATAACAATTATGTACTGCATACTTAACATTTTTGAGACAGCAAATCTCAGGAATTTTCTCACACTGAGAAAAGACAGCTACAGGCTAGTCATGGTGGCTCATGCCTGTAATCCCTGCACTTTGGGAGGATGAGGCGAGAGAATGACTTGAGCCCAGGAGTTTCAGACCAGCCTGTGCAACACAGCGAAACCTTGTCTCTACAAAAATAGAAAGATTAGCTGGGCATGGTGGTGCACACCAGTGTCCCCCGCTACTCAGGAGGCTGAGGTGGGAGGATCACTTGAGGTTGGGAAGTCGAGGCTGGAATGGACTGTGATCAAACACTGCTCTTTAGCCTGGGTGACAGAGAGAGATGCTGTCTCAAAAAATTTAAACAAAGGTAACTGTTCGGTGACGGATATGTTAAGTAGCTTGATTATTATTTCTCATCATTTATGTATATCAAAACATAACCTTGTACACCTTAAATATGTGCGATTTTTATTTGAAAAAATAAACAAAAATAATTTAAAAAAATTTAAAAAGATACTTATAGTGGATTCTGTGATGTGCCCCCACCCCCAGCTGCTATCAGTACTTCCAGAAGATATTTAGTGACTATCTGGGTTAAAGAAAGTTGCCTTGTTTAAGGCTCACCTTCTCTGGTACAGTGAGTGTGGGGACGGGCATCCTGCTCAGAGCTCCCCATGGGCTTAGCAGAGCCCTTCCCTGAGACCTCTGCACAGCTCAAATTCTCCCCCCGGCTCCATGACATTCTACAGGGGTTATCCCAGGACCATCTGAGTGCCCAGTTCAGGGACATCGCCTATGACAAGGGCTGTCGCTATCCTAAGAACAATGCATTGTAGTGAGGCAAAGAGAAGCAGAGGGTCAAAAGGCTTTGGGGCTAGTCCGGGAGGGAGAGGAAGTGGGCCTGGCCCTGAGTAGTAGCAGTGAAAACTCAAAGCTGGAATATACTTGAGGTGGCGCATGCCTGTAATCTCAGCACTTTGGGAGGCTGAGGCAGGCGGATCACTTGAGGTCAGGAGTTCAAGACCAGCCAACATGATGAAACCCCACCTCTAATAAAAGTATACACATTAGCCGGGTGTGGTGGTGAGCACCTGTTATTCCAGCTACTCGGGAGACTGGGGCAGGAGAATTTCTTAAACCTGAGAGGCAGAGGTAGCAGTGAGCCGAGTTTGCACCACTGCACTCCAGCCTGGGAGACAGAGTGAGACTTTGTTTCAAAATAAAATAAAATAAAACTTAAAAAGGAGCAAACAGGTCTCACCCACTCCAGTAGTTTCCAGCTCTTAATGCAAAGAAAATTTGATCCAAATCGTAATCTGGGTGAGGGTCTGAGGCCCCATTTCGTTTATTACACCTTTTACCAAAGGGGCTTATGAGGGCACCCTAGAATATGACCTGGTCCCAGACTGAGTGTCCCCACGGGCAGTGACAATAAGCTTCCACATCTTCAGACTTTGGCATGAAGTGAGGCTTCACACATGTTCAGAGAGAACCTCAGCAAAGCCACACTACGCATCCCTCAAGGTGAGCTCCAGGGCAGCGACCACCCTCATTTGAGCTCTGCATCTCCCTGAGACTTCCACTGGCTCCTAAAGTCCAGGGAAGCACCCTGCATGTTACCACCTACCCAGACTGGGGCTCAGCCCTAGGGCAGCCTCGACTGCTCAGAGTTGGGACCCACAACATGGGGTTTCTCATGTGTCAATTTCACTCAAATCTTTTCCAGCTGTGATGTTTGAAGAAGCCTACACTATTGAGTATAGGAAAACATGCATAGAGAGAATAAAGTTAGATCTCTCAATTTGTAATCGCAGAACTGAGGTTTAGGGCACTTCAGCGTGTTTACCAGCTTCCCTTGGCTAATTGCCTGTGGAACCTGTGAGAGACATCTGCGTCCTGACTTCTGGGCTCCTGGTGCTCTTCCACGTGCCCTGCTCCCCTCAGCTCCCCTCCAGGTGCTGTAGGGGTTCTTGTGACCAGGAATACAGATGGAATGCAAAGCACCAAACTCCACAGAGGGGTTCTTGTTAGAGCACATTAATTGCTTTCTCGTATAGAATGATTCTATGGGTTACCAGGCAACTGATTATAGCTGTAGCACCTCTTTTTCTATAAAATGCATGATATATTAAACAATAATTTACCAGTCTTTCAACACAGATGATCGCACTCCATATGTATGTTACTTTATGTATCTCATGAAGGTGAAAAATCTCAAAAATACAGTGAGATTTAAAAAGAGACCAATGAAAAGCAGAATATGGGATGGGTGCCCTCATCAGTCTCTCATCCAAGAACAGAGTCCGTATTCTCCTCTTTATTCTAGAGTACAGGCAACTGTGGCTCAACACTTGCTGAGGTGCAGCCTCTCCCATGTGCCTCGAGGCTGTGTAAATGTGTGAGTCAGGAACACATGGCATTGAGGGCAAGACCCTGGCGTGCTGGTCATGAGGAGACATGCACCGCGGTGTCTATGCCTTGGAGGCTCCAAAAGAGTCCCTCGGAGAAGAGCTGGGGTGGGGGTTGGGAGGCCGGGTGGGTCCACATCCTGACAGCTCGGCTACAACTGTACAACACCAGAGGAGAAGAACAGCAGCATATTTCAAGTGACCAGAACCATTTCATCTGTTTTTCAAAAGGGTATACAGAAAATGACCCGGGAGGACCAGGCTGGAGCTGCGCTGGCTTCCAGAAGTGGGAAGCTCTGGCCAGGAGTTCCGCCCTCTCTAAAGTCCACTGGGCACTGAGCTGGGTCTCTCTCCCTCTCCCTTTCTCTTTTCTTTTACCTCAAGTTTTTTTTTTTTTTTTAATTAAACATTTTTAAATCTATAGAAATAAAGATGCCACCTTATCACACACAAAACTTCCATTTTTACCAGGCTCCATTTCTGGAATATTTTCGGTTCCACTAACCCACCTGCGGCTGAACGAGCCTCTGCTCATTTTGGTCATGGACACCTTCAGGTCTGTTTTAATTTCCGCACGGCTAGTCCTCCTCATTGCTATTTCTCAAGTGTTCCTCAACGTTACTACACGTTTACTTTCTCTATATAAATGTTAAAGTTAGCTTGTGAACAAAAACAAACAAATAAAATCAATAAACAAAAGCTCCTCTCCAATACGTGGCTACGTTTTCAGGTCTACCTTAGTGACTTTTTTGATTGTTGGTTAAATATTTTTCTTTTACAGGTATCATATATTTTTTGTTAACTTTCATCTCAAAAATTTAATGTTCTGCTCCTTGTTATTGATCATAGGGTTTTCGTTCCCTTGGCTTATTTTATTCTATTATGTGTTCCATTATTGTTTAATATATGCAGGTTTTTAAATTTGTATATTAACTTCATACCCTGCTATGTTAGTGAATTATAATATTGAGTTTGTTTGTTGATTTTATTTTTTTTCAAGATATCCTGTCTTCTGAAAATAGAAATGCTTTTATTATTTTCTCTAATAATTCTGTTTCGAATTGTTCTCCCTGGCTAACTGCATGGGCTGATGCCTCTAATATAACATTAAATAGGACCAGGAATGGTGGGTAATCTTGCTTTTTCTGACCTTAGCAAAGTGCTTCTGTGCTGTGTATCAAGTTTTGTCTTGTCTTGAGTCTGTGTTGAGGATGTACGTGTCTGTTCATTCATATTTCACTGAATGTATTGTCAGGAATGAATGACATTGCCTTTTGTTAAAGGACATTTTAATATCTGCAGACACAGCCACGTAATTTTTATCTTTAGATTTATTAATATGAGTAATTATGAAAGATTGAGCCATAACTGTGTTATTGGAATGAATCACATGTTTAAAGTATGTCTTGTTTTTCTTAATAGAATGCTTTATTCTACTTGCTAATATTTTATGATTTTTTATGTTGATATTCGTGATATTGGTCTCTTTCTTGTATTGCCATTTTAACAGTTATAGATCTCAATTTTATATTCCCTTCATGCAAATAATTTAGAAAATTTCCTTTTTTAAATATGTTTTTTTTTTCCTTTTTATTTCTACTTTTTAAAGAGTTTATAGAATTCTCGCAAGGTATTATTTTGGGCCTGGTGATTCTTTTGTGTATGGTTTCTTCATTGCTTTTTATAGAAATTAGTCTGTTAAATCTTTCCTTCTCCCTTGGGGTCAATTTTGGTATGCTGTATTTTCCTGGAAAATTATCTTTTTCATTTAAGTATTTCAAATATATTTTCAGAGAGTTATGCAATGTTGATCCTTGCAACTTTTTTAAAGCCTGTGTCTCAATGATTTTTTTCTCCTTGTAACTTATTATGTTGTGTATTTTTATTTTCTCACGTTTAAAAATTTGACTATCTAGTTTGTCTAGTCTTTTTTTTTCCCCAAAAAAACGAAGACTTTTTTAAAAAATAAATTCTTCATTTTTTTTCTACTTCACTGATTTGTGCTTTTATCTTTATTATTTCCCTCTCTTGGGATAGTGTAGTTTTAGCCTTTGAGTTGGGAGTTTAGTTTTGTTATTTTATTTTTATTTATATCTAAGACTACGAATTTTCTTCTGATCACTGATTTAATTGTGTCCCATAGGTTACAATATATCTTGATGCCATTATCTTTTTTTACAGAAATTCTGTTATTTTGAATTGTATTTTCCTTCCTCAAAGAGTCGTTCTGTAGAGTTTTTAAATTTCCAGAAGAGAGGATCTATTCAGCAAGTGCATCCCTAATCACTATTTTTATTGCATGTGATCAGTGACTGTGGCTGACACTATTTTCACTTCATGGAAATATGTGACACCTTTGTGACCTGCAGGATGGACAGACTCTATGAATGTTCCCTTTGTGACTAAGAAAACGTGTTCTCTGTTATTAAGTGGTAAGTTTTGACATGTATTCATGAACTCTACCTAATGGATTGCATTCATTTTTTAAAATATTTTATTTTTTAATCCTCTTGACTTGTCTTAGACTAAGAATGATATATGAAATCTTCCTAATGTTAATTGCTTCTGTTTGTGTGCACATCCCCTACATATTTTGGGAAAGTAGTTGCCATGCTGTTTAGTATAGATGCAGCACAAGCCTTATATCTTCAATTATGGCCCTTATAGTACAAAATATTCTTCTTTGTGACACTTAATTTGGTGGCGGGAGATGTTAAATTCTACCTTGCAAAATATTAGGAATATAATTCCTGCTTCCCTGTTTTGTTCTAATTGCCTGATAGAATTTGGTGTAATTGCTTTATTTTTATTATTTTAGCCTTTCTGAATTATTTTAAGTATGTCCTTTGTATCAGTCACAGCTGGTTCTCTTTTCTTGTGATCAATTTGAAAATCTTCTTTTAGTAGCTGGAATAATTCTAGTTATATTTGTTGGGATGACTGATATGTTTGATCTTATCACTGAAATATTAATAGTACTTGATGGTGTATTTCCTGGGTTGTTTTCTGCGTACGGTCAGTTTTCCTTTTCACGTAAATTTATAGGTGTTCTGGCGTTTGGCACAGCGTGTGTTTTTATTCTAGAATAACCTTTACCTATGCATTTACCTCAAACAGGCTTCAACTATTTGCTTGGTCAACTCTGAAAGCAATGTCCTTTGACTTTCACTTCCCTCCTATGTAACCATCAGTGAGTTTATTTACTTTCCTCTTTTCTTTCTCCTTTACCTCTTGTTGTTCGCACTATTTCTGTTTCCAGCACATGTAACATTTGTTACCCCTATGTTACCACTGTCCCCATGTGCATTTTAGTTTTAAGTTTACGGATACAATGCTGTCTGTCCTTTTGCCAAAGTTTCCCAGCTATGTTCTGGTGGGTGGAGTCCTTCCGCTAATGGATTCTTCCAAAGCACTGGGGGAGACCTGTGTGTCTTAAGTCCTTGCTCCTCCCTAACTGTGGTTCTATGGCGTTGATATTTGAAGTAAGGTTTGGCTGGAGCGAACATCCTCAGCTAACACTGCCTTTCCTGGTGTTTTCTGAAATGAGGTTCCACTGTTGTCCTCCTTTCGAGGTGTCTGATCTTGTGCCAGTTGCTTTTAGTTTTCAGGCCCTTGGTCTTCCCTGGAGGTTCTGAGAAGTTTTCTGTTTCTACTTTGGTTTGTTTCATTCTTAGAGTCTAATAGATTCCCTAGGACCTGCTGTGGAGTTGACTATCCCAGCTCAGTTTCCTTGTAGGCACGTCTGCCTTTGGATAAGCATTCCTTTATTTCAGGAAGCTTCTTTAGATTATAGCTGGAAGTATTAATTCTGCATTACTTTGTGTGTCATCTTTAGGGACTCCAATTAGACATAAATTGCATTTCATTTTGCTCATCTCTTACTTCCATCACAATTTCTCTAATCCTTTTAACCTCTTGTTTATTTTTATGCGTGTTCACTGCATTGTTTTCGTGCATTTTCTTGTCAATTTTCAAGACCTTGCTCATTACTCTTAGTGTATTTTTAGCCAAAACTCTGCTCCCTTGGGTACTTTGTGATCTCGTCTATGTCTTTAGGAGGAGGTTTTGCTTCAATTTTATTCCCCTGTTAAGTCAACTCTCATTGTACATATTTCTAGGTTTTTGTTTTTGACATGGTTTGGCTGTATCCTCACCCAAAATCTCACCCCGAGGTGTAATCCCTCTAATCTCCACGGGTCAAGGGCCGGACCAGGTGGAGGGAATTGGATCCTGGGGGCAGTTTCCTTCATTCTGTTCTCGTGATAGTGAGTGAGTCTTGTGAGATCTGATGGTTTTATCAGCGTCTGGCACTTCCCCTGCTGGTTCTCATTCTCTCTCCTGCCGCCCTGTGAAGAGGCGCCTGCTTCTCCTTTGCCTTCCTCCATGATTGTAAGTTTCCAGAGGACTCCCCAGCAATAGGAAACTGTGAATCAATTAAGCCTCTTTCCCATATAAATTAGCCAGTCTCAGGTATTTCTTCATAGCAGTGTGAGAAATAACTAATATAGTCCATTTCTGTTCTGAGTCTTTGAAATTCTGATTTTTTTTTGTAATCATCAAATACTTGTTTAAAAAGAATTCATTGAAGTTGGCCATTGTGTCAAGGTTTTATTCTGCTGCGTATGTTTTGACTTGGAGGAAATTCACTTTCATGGATATCGTCTGCTCTTTTTCCTTCCATTTGAAGTGTCTTGTTTTACTACAGCAGCACCTGTGGGGTTTGCACTAGGCAGGGATGAGAGGTTTGGGCCTCCCTGGGTTTCGAAGTCCAAGAGCATGGGCTCCTCTGTGTATAAGGAGGTGCATCCCCTCCAATATGTGATACTCTTTTCTTGGGGGAGTCAAGGGGCAGGGATAGTGTCTGGTTCATCTCCCCCTCGTTGAAAGCATTACCACTTGTTTGTTTTTCCCCTCCACATGCCTCAGTTTCTCTTTCATACCCTCAGGTCTCCTGGCCCACGCGCCTCCTCCTCCGGGCTCACCCTCCCACGCTTCTGCCCAGCACACTCCCAAGCCCTGTCTTTGCCTTCCCAAGAGTCAGTGCTTGATCCACCAGACCTCACCCCCTGGTCTCAGCATTTCCCCCACCTGGAGGGACTTCTCTTTCTGGATATGATTTTATCTGTATTTTACAACCACAGGCCTCTGCTCCCTTCTCCTCATACTTGTGCCATCAGCCTGCTTTCTCGTGGGTCTGGGGTGACTCTGAAGGACTTGGGTATTTATTCCATAGTTGTGATTTGGTGAAATTCCATGCACCAGTGGGATGGTGAATATTAAGTGTCAACTTGATTGGATTGAGGGATGCCAAGTATTGTTCCTGGGTGTGTCTGTCAGGGTGTTGCCAGAGGAGATCAGCATTTGAGTCGGTGGACTGGGAGACGCAGACCTACCCTCAGTGTGGGTGGGCATCATCGAATCAGTTTCCCCTGCAGCTAGGATAAAGCAGGCAGAGGAACATGGAAGGACAGGACTCACTGAGTCTTCCGGCCTCCGGTCTTTCTACCGGTGCTGGATGCTTCCTGCCCTTGAATATCAGACTTTAGGTTCTTCAGCTTTTGGACTCCCGGACCTACACTAGTGGTTTGCCAGGAGCTCTCAGGTCTTCAGCCACAGAGTGAAGGCTGCTCTGTCGGCTTCCCTGATTTTGAGGTGTTGGGACTCGGACTGGCTGCCTGGCTCCTCAGCTTGCAGAGGGCCTATTGTGGGGCTGCACCTTGTGATCGTGTGAGTCAGTCTTCCCTAATAAGCTCCCCTTCATATTCACATCTATCCTATCAGCCCTGTCCCTCTAGAGAACACTGTTACAACCTGTCACCAGCTGCATTCCGGGTAGGGGGCTGGGTGATTTCCTTGGCTGTCTGTGTTGAGCCCTGATGGATTTGGGAGTGAGCATGGAGAGGCTGAGGTGTAAGCACCTGCTGCTGTCATTTTGGAAACAGAATGCCCCTTTCCCTTTTTTATTTAAAGCTTCTTTTCTACAGAATTTTGTTCATGCTGCCTAGGACCTTGTGTGTGTTACTTTGCACTGTAACAGACTTTTTAAAAAAATTGCTACACTGTATAAAAATGTTTTAAATGACTTTATAATACTTCATTAGGTGGATTTACTTATTTATTTATTTATTTAACTGTTTCTCTACTACTGAAGACTGATACAACTCTTGCCTTTCTTCATTTAGAATTATTTCCTTTACCTACATTTCTGATAGTACAATCAATTAGTAAAGTGATAGAAACATTTTAAGGTTTTTTGTCCAGTTTGCAAATCATTTTCAAATCCACCTATCAATTTAAACTCCCCTGTCTATAGTTGAAAACCTGTTTGTGGACCTCTCTCCCGGATTTGACTCTTGTGGTGTGTCCACACTGTATCAGCTTTGCTAACCACCTTTCTAGAATTCCCTTCCCCTCCCAGTGCAGGCGAGGGTTGGCCGCAGAGAGCGGCACGTAAGAATTGGAAGCACTAGGGCCTACGGAGGAGCCCGGCGCTGGGGCCACTGGGTTCACAGGTCCCAGCCTGCCATCTCCCTTGCTGACATGGCAGCACCCAGTCCTGCAGACCCTTGAGGCCCCAACAAGTCTCTCTTTCCACTTCTTGGAGTCCTCAGTGATTGGGGGCTCCTTTGTAACAAAGGGCCAACCTTCTTCTAAAGGCCGTCATGTCCTTAGGCCTAGAGACAGTGTGAAAAAAAATGCAAGCTGTGGTCAGTCCTGATGGGGCCTCGCTCATCCTCATTCCCTCCCACTTCAGCCTGACTCTTCTTCTCAGACACTGGCATGGAGGATCCTAAGGGACCACAGGTCCAAACCAGATGCTGAAGGAACGGCTTGCACAGACTTCCCCCACCAGCTTGCACACTCGCGGAAGCTCTATCCTTCATCACGAGCCTCTTCTTCTCTATCCCCTCCTGGTGGTTCTTCCTCTGTGATGAAGCCCTGGGTGTGCCTGCTGCACATGTGGATGGTGGGCTTCGGGAAGGGGCTCTAACACCACGAGTCCACGCAGAGTGCAGGGGGCAGCAGGCAGCAGTGATCTGGGAAGCCATGTGATGGGCAGGGCTGCAGCTGGAATGATCACACCACTCAC